>NW_019168470.1:19105519-19139362 GCF_002303985.1 Durio zibethinus | reverse complement strand
CTGCTTGAGTATCATAAATGCTACGGAAGAAGATTGGTTGCATAAAAACATGTTCCACACTTGTGTACTACCCATGAAAAGGTATGTGATGTTATAATTGATAGTGAAAGTTTTGAAAATGTAATTTTTACCTTTATGGTGCAGAATTAGGCTTCAAGGCATGGATCACCCCCAACCATATAAGCTATATTGGCTATAGAAAAAGAATGAAATCAAGGTTAGTAAGAGGTGTTTAGTTTTTTTTTTCATAGAAAAGAATTACAAGGATGAAGTGTGGTGTGATGTAGCTCCAATGGATGCTTGCCATTGACTACTCGAAAGACTTTAGCATTATGATAGGAGGGTTATTTATGATGGTTCTCGCAACACTTACATATTTGTGAAAGATGGATGCAAAATCATCCTAGGCTTTACCAAGCCCATGATGATGTCCAAATCAACCAAAAAAGAATGAAATAGCTTGTTTACCAAAGCCAATTACAAAAAAAAAAAAATAAGATGTGTGGTACTATGTATGCAGTAGTGTTGATTAAGGAAAATAAAAATATTGAAGAGCCTCTTGCAGTGATACAACCATTATTCGTAAAATGTCAAGAAGCTATTTAGGATAAGTTACCAACTGGTCTACCACTAATGAGGGACATTCAATATTGCATAGACCTTATCCCAAGAGCCGTTCTACCCATTGGTTGCAACCTTTTTGAAATTTTTTTTGGTAAGAATGCAATATGTCCTTTAGATTTAATTCAACTTTATGTTAATCAAAATTTAATAGAGACGTAGAAAAAAGAGGCAAGAGTATCAAATTATTTATGAACAAGTTTAAAATATAATTTTATAGAAAAATAAAAAATATAAAAGGGTAATAACGACGCATCGAAGGCATGTAAAGCTCAAAAAATATGATTTGGTGTGGATTAACTTGCAAAAAGAAAGATTTTCTCTAAAAAAGTTTGGTAAATTACAACCTAAGACAGATAGTCCATTTAAAATTCTCAAGGCATTAGGAAAAATGCCTATAAAATAAAGCTTCTCAACACTTATAGAGTATCTTCTACATTCAATGTTACTGATTTATCACCCTACCATGGCAAGAATACTAGTTCAGACTTAAGGACAAGTCTTTTCCAACCAAAGGAGATTGAAACTGGAGTGTCTACACATTGTACAACTTAGATTGAGACTAAGGTAAACTTATCCAAAAATAAGATGGGCCTATCCTTGTTTCAAATCCACTAAATGAATGCATAAATAAAGTGGGCTGGAATAAAAAGATTGTGTTCATACTAGCTAGAAAAGAAAAGCATGAATATGGATAGGATTGTGGTCAGATTGATTATCATGTGAGATGTAAGAGTAAATGGGTAGATTATATTCGCATAAAAATCTCATGATTTGAGGCATGATTCTAGTAATGCAATCTGAAAGTTTCCATGTTTTGAGGGATGTTCCTAGCCTATATATTTTCTATTATTCTTTGGTAGAGGGGAGAATAGAGTTTTCTTTATCATTAAGCAATATTTTAGATTGTTCTTCAAGTTTTGTATCTTTTAGGTGGATATCCTAGAATGGTGAACTTCTATTGCTTTGTATCCTTGGTTAGAATTCTTAGGATGGTGTTTCTGTATCCTTTAGTTTCTAGTCTTGGTGGTGAACTTTTATCCTTTTTAATCCAATAATCATATTCTACCATTATTCAAATTCTTATGAGTTGTCTTCTTTGTGAGTTTTTCTGTTTGCAGTTATTCTCCACATCTCAAACATCAATTATCATGAATATGGATGGGATTGTGGTTAGATTATTATCATGTGATCTGCAAGAGTAAATGGGTAGATTATATTCACATACAAATCTCATGATTTTAGGCATGATTCTAGTAATGCAATTTGAAAGTTAAAATGCTTGGAGGGATGTTCCTAGCCTATATATTTTCTATTATTCTTTGGTAGAGGGGAAAATAGAGTTTTCTTTATCATTAAGCAATCTTTTAGATTGTTCTTCAAGTTCTGTATCTCTTAGGTGGATTTCCTAGAGTGGTGAACTTATATTGCTTTGTATCCTTGATTAGAATTCTTAGGGTGGTGTTTCTGTATCCCTTAGTTTCTAGTCTTGGTGGTTAACTTTTATCCTTTTTAATCCAATAATCATATTCTACCATTATTCAAATTCTTATGAGTTGTCTTCTTTGTGAGTTTTTCTGTTTGCAGTTAATCTCTACATCTCAAACATCAATTCCCGGCATCAAATTCCTTGTTCAATTTGCCAATAAAAATTGTTAAAAGTTTACTTTTCTCATTATTTTTATTTGATTATGAAGTACTTCATTTGCAATGTCTATGGAGTGAGATTAATTTTCACTTTCATTTGTTTACAAATTTATTCTTGGTCTTTTATATGTAATTTAATGTAAAGTTGAATCAATTTAATATTATTTTAAGTTACATTGGATTTTCAACTCAAAGTTCATACATATTCAGTAAATATTTGGTTTTTTTCACACATATATAATAAATTTTTGGTTGAATGCATATGCTTCACTATATAATTATTTTTTTTCCAAAAAAACATTAATGTGCTGAATTATTAAAATTTTGAGTTTCAATATCAATATGATCTTTTTTAATGATATGGTTTTATGGGTAAAATATGTATTTTCAAATTAATAAAAAGATAAATAATTACTAAAAGTAATCATGCATTTCCTTTAATTAATTAAAATAGATGAAATCATGTTGAAATCTAAATTAAATAAGGCAAATTTAATCGCATTTATAGAAAATGTTTAGTTTAATTTTTTCCATTTAACTTCTTAATTACATACAATATCTTAGAGAAAAGCCTATACATACAATATCTTAGAAAAATTATTTGATATATTACTATCATTTTTATTAATTTTTAATTATTTATTAATAAAATTTTTATTTGACATAAAAATAATTGAGTAACATTAATTATTTATTAATTTCATAAAAATTCTATTTACGTACAAATTTTAATGTAATGTCTTTAATGGTTATTTTATATTCTTAATATATTTCACTTCATCGCTACCGATGTTTTTGTATCTAAATACATATTCAACTACTGATTTTAATTTCACTATTATAATAATCAATCTCACTACTAAAATAACTAATCTCAATTCCACTTTTATTTTGAATCTTACCCAAAAAATGGTTCAATACAAACAAATGGAATAGACAAAACTATTAAAAATGTATTTTTCTCGAAAAAATGATAACTTATATTTAAAATAATATTAACTTATACTTAATTAGAATGAATTTATATAATGAAAAATTAATAAAGTAACTTAAAGTTAATCCAAAATTTTTTATAAATATATTATTTTTTTAATAATATCATTCATTGAATGTTTAAATATTTTAAAATTATTATTTTCTTAGATATCATTTGAATATATACATATAAAAATTTTATATTTTATTAAAAATATTATTTATGTGTATAATTATATATAAAATATAATAACTCATGCATTGCACTAATTAGACATTAATAAAAAATAAAAATAAATGCACGGTGAGTTATAATAAATTATAAAAATAATATTAAAATTGGAAAATTAATGGTTAGAAATTTGAAGTTATTTCTTGGCTGAAGAGGCTTTTTGTTCAACATAAGCTTTTTGAGAATTTTGTAATAAAACAATCAATTGGCTTTAGAACTTAGGAACATGACCACAAGCCATATTACAACAACAAAACAAAAAAAAATTGAATCTTAATTTCCTAGCGAAAAATGTTTAACATGTAAATGGAAAATGCTCGACTCTTTAATGGAGTAGCCAAAAATATTGAGGATTTTTAGGATAAGCGACATGAGAAAAAGCCATTAATATGGATCCTTTAATAGAGGTGATATGGAGTTGTCATTGGCATTATAATATCAAAATTTTGGGTTTGTACCCACTAGGATAAAGGCAACTTGTGCCTCCCCAAGTTGAGTTCTAGTCTTAGCCCAAACCTAGTCCTGGCCTAAAGATGGTGAAAGGCCAACAAAAAATGGGTTTTTCTGGTAATGGTTTGTTTTTAGGTTAGCCTATAATTGACAGTGAAAGCTAAGAAGAAATTATGGCTAAGTAATTGGATTTCACCACCAAGATTGAAATTTTGGTGTTTGTACCGAACTTTAATTTCATGGTATTTTTGGAAAG
This sequence comes from Durio zibethinus, assembly GCF_002303985.1. Next base: position 19,135,181 of record NW_019168470.1, on the reverse strand, counting down.
ATAAAAGATAAGAATGGCTAGAGGTAAAGACAAGAAGTGTTTTTTACATTTGCACTCCAACACACAAGTCAAAATAGATAAGGTCGGATGGAAAGTAATAAAAAGAAATAAAAGTAGATTGGACTTGCTTCAATGTTTGCCTAAACTCTCATATTTATAGATAAGTGATGGGACATCATTAAGGGATAGTAAGGATAATGTCAAGCTGATATGGCACTGGGTGTGTCAGATTGATTTGACATGTCAGGTTGGCACAAATGTTGAAATTACCTCAGGTTGTCTATTAAAGGCTTCTAATTAGGAAAAAAGATCATTATACCTTTTTGACCACAAAATACCTCCAACATTCAGTCCCCCTATCAAACAATTTGAGTATCAGACTATTGGATATATGATCAATGTACTCAGTGTAGGGTAGGTAGGCAAAAAAGAATGACGTGAAATTTGATTTTTTGAAGCTAACATCATAAAGGGGTTCAATATTAGGGGACAACTAGCCTTGAGCCATGGTCTAACCTTATAAGGGTCTGATCTTGCGCGTATGTCTTGGGTTGAGTGCATAGCCGACTTGAAGGTTGTTGACGTATTAATTATTCGAGATGATCTGAGATTAATGTTGGAGTTCACTTGATCGATGTGGAATTTATGTTTTATTTCAAGAGTTTGGATTTAAGTCCTTACTTTGGATTTTGATAATGAACCGAGCATTTGGTCTATCTCAGGGAGATGTCTAATCTGGCCAGTTTAACTTGGGTTTTGTTTGGTTTGATTAGTCTAACGATATTAAATGAAGAGAGAGGTAGTTTAGGTAAGAAGATTTAAAAGGAAAGATGAAAAAATGTCTTCCCATATTCATTTTGACATGTGGTATGATCCGTGCCATTCATTTAATATATGACGTAACTATATAAAGGGTAGTCGGGGCTTTTATTTTTCGCTTTCTACTTTATTTGCTCTTAATCTAATCTAAAATTTTTTATCTTAAAGCTTTTCAACCTTAAAGTTGTTCTTTTTTTTTGTTTTTTTAGGTACGTACTCTCAACTATGTCTTCTAGTTTAAGTTTTAAGGAGGTTGAAAGTTTTAGGATAAAACCTAGAAGAGGTTAGCTTAGGCAAGATGACAACAACCTAATTTTACCTGTCATCATGTGCCATGATTGCCAGAGGATGGCCTTTTGGTTCAATCCGATGTTTAAGGAATAACATTAGCAAAACAAGGATAATGCTTAGGCAAATAGAGAACGGGTCCTAAGCATAGAGAAACTGTGTGCTCATATAGATTTTAACCTACATAATCCATCTACTTCCCTCTTTTCTTAAGTCAGTTCATCTTTTATGGACAACGTTTCTTCATTTTTTTATTATTTCTCTTTTTGGGGCTTAGTCTTATTAATTTTCTTTTACTTTTACTCTCTCACTAATTGTTGCTTCATTGTCACTTCTATTCCACCTTGATTAATTTTTGTTGAGATTACTTCTTTCCTAAAAAGTCTTCATTTCATCCTTCTTTCTTTAGAGTTAAGCTATTTTTAACCATGATTCAACCTCAAAATCTTGCTCTTGCTTAGGAGTCAAAGTCTTTTGGCAGTGAAGACTCTGATGATGAAAAGGGTTCTAAAAGGAACAAAGGGAAAGAAGCACTTTAGCTGGGGAAAATGATAGTGAATAGAAGGATCTTATTGAGCAAGATAATCTGATCGAAGTTTCTATATATACGTGTTGTGACCTTGGTATGATTTTTAAAGACATGATGAAGGAACTAAAGGGTAGGACTACTCATAAAGACTGTCCTAATATGTGTTTAGTTCACCATGTCTACACTTTAGAGATAACTTTTTTTTTTCTAAAGAGGGGTATAACATATTAATGCTGAACTCTTGAAATTAGATCGCTAATAAACTACAGTCATATCTATTGTATGTATATTAGGATTCATTTATGGCCAATCTAAGGTTCTAACTTCATTTTTTATTTTTTTTAATTTTTAATTCTTATAATTTAATTATCACTCAGCTCACTCCTAACTCTATATGGCACGTAGTATGTTTCATTATTCTTTGTCAAAATTTGAACATTCTTCCCACTCTTCCTTTATTTCAAGAATTTTTTTCCCTTAAAAATTACCCTGTGATAACAGGTGATACTACATAATAGCTCGACCTAATAAAAAATTATTTATCAATTGTTCGAGCTCAATAAAAAATTCAAAGTTACTCTTCTTTTACCTCAAAAAATAAAAAATAAATAAATATGGTGGGTTGGAGGTCGGGACCACTATCGAGGTTGAGGCATGAAAGATAAAAAAATGGGCTCAGAGTCTCTGTGGATCCACTAGTGGCTCTTTCCATCTACATATATCAAATTAAGATAAAATACTATAGTATACCTGTAGGAGGGAACTCATCGTTGATGCCTACGAGCTGACCTCTTCAAAAGTAATAAATGGGATAAAGTACTAGTTAGGTAAAAGGTAATCCTGTAAGATTTTATTTTAACCTAATTTTTATCTAACCATTAACTCGGTCTTGTAGAGATGTCTTCTAATTAAAACTTTGACTTTGCCATGTACCAGCATGCACCTACGTCCAAAAAAAGCCAAAAAAAGATTCAATTAAAGGTTCCATCTCACAGAAGGGATAAAGTCATCAACACCTCAATTTAGCACTCATTAATAGTCTAAAAGATAAAGTCTAGGGTTGGCTGAGATCTTTCTTCAGTACAAGCACCTCATCATGCCAAAAAACCAAATGTGAAGGTCTCTTCTTCCATTTTAGAGAATTTTAAAGCTACAATGTTAAGGCCTAGTTCAAAAAAAATCTTTATAAGGTTAGAGTTCACTCTTATCGATGACCCTACCATGAACCTCGACATGGCGATAAGGTTTTGCAAGGTCACAGTCATACTACCTAACTTTAGCTTGACTTTTTTATTGTTCTTTGTTTTACTTAAAAGTTTGAATTCAACCCGTACAGTCCAACAAAAGTTCCTACTTCAGCCTCCAGACAATACTAATTAGTCCCTCTACCATACTTACCATGCTATAGCCCATCTCTTTAAGGTCGAGAAAAATGTAGCTATCCTGATTGAATAGTATAAAAAAAACTTAATGCTCTAGGTAATGTTAAGTCTAGCCTCAGTGTATCTTATAAGAAGAAGGTCAGGAGGAAAAAAATGATGAGTTGACAACAAAGTTAAAGGCTATCTTGATTAAGAAAGCTTTGGCTAAGTCTATAAGAGAGCAGACTGAGCTTAAGCTTAATGATGCTCAAGTTAAGATAATGAGGCTGAGGTCTGAGTTAGAGGCCAAAGAGAGAGAAGAGGAAAATCTAAAAAAAAAAAAACTATTGAGGAATTCAAGGCTTTCAACAAATTCCTTTAGTTAAATATGGAATTCTATAGAAAAATGTGCTTAGCGCCTTTCAGTTGGCCAAGGATGAGGTATATTTTGAATTTTTTGACCTCAATTTTGACCTTTTTGATATTGATATCAATAATGACAATAAGGCCATGGATATTGAACTCGAAATAGCTCTAGGGACTGAGCACAATAGGGAAGAGCTTGGGGAATCTTAGGTCATTGCTACTACTTTTGCTGATGAGGGTGTCACCACTGCTGCTGATGTTGCTGATGCATGATTTTTTTTTTTTTTTAACTTTTGTAACTTTTGTAAAATTTTTTGTTCTAGGATTGTTAATGTACGAGGTTAATTTTTATGGTGACCTCATATAGGGATTTTTTACTGAGAACTTTGTACCTATCAATGAGAAATGAAATGTGATTTTGTTCAGTTTAGCTCAAATTTCAGTTCAATTACATCATTATTTTTTCTTTATTCACGATCAAGTTCAAGCTCGATTAATTATGATAATATGAACTTTATGGATTTACTTGGCTAGTCAAGTTTAAACTTTAAGCCTAGTAAAGTAGGATGAGGATTTACTTAGTTGCTTAGTTTAGAAATACCTCAAATTAAATTAATTTGAGAATCCATCCAAGTTCCAAGTTTGATCTTATTAGGTTGACTTGGCAATAAGCTCAGTGTAATCATAATTTGATTTCTACATTTGAGTACAAAATACAGTGTGAGTTCAGCTTAGTTTCAGCTTAGTTTAAGCTATTGTTAATAAACTTTCATGTTATTCACATTCCATGTCTTTAGGATGATGTTGCCATTCATGTCCTTTAGTTGTATGTTGCATCATGGATGATCCTTTTTAACTACATATGGTCTTTCCTAAGTGGGGGCTACTTGCCACCTAGTTATCTACTCTGAAGTTTTAACTTTTCTAACACCTAAGTCACTTTTCCTGATGTGCTTATGTCAAACTTTTTTGTTATAATAGTTAGACACTTTTTTGTTGATAAGCCATTATCCATGTCAAGACCATTTCTTTCTATTCTTCGATAAGGTCTAGATTGGCTTTTAGTGCTATTTCATTTTTTTTTCTAACCCTTATTCTACCTTTAAGCTTGGAAGATCGATCTTAATAGGTACCATGATCTCTGTCCCAAATGCCAAGTGGAATGAGACTTCTCCTGTTGGTAGCTTAGTGGTCATCTTTAAAGCCCATAGCATTCTTGGTAGTTCATTTGCCAACTTCCCATTTAATATAGCTAGTCTTTTCTTCAGGACTTTTCAATATTGTCTTGTTAGTCACTTCGACTTGTCTATTGGATTGAAGGTGGGTGGCCGACATAAATCACAAATTGATGTAAAGGTTTGAGCACCATTCCTTAAATCTTGAGTTTTCAAATTGTTTGCCATTGTTCGTTATTATGGGTTTAGGTAAGCTAAATCTATAGACTATATTTTTTCATATAAATTTCTCAACCTGGGCATCTATTGTAGTGGCCAAGGCCTTGGTTTCAAGCCATTTTTAAGTAGTCCACTACCACTAAGACAAATCTCTTTTGACTTGTGGCTAGGGTGAACAATCTGAAGACATCCATTCTCCACTGCATGAAGGGCCACGGATTGATGATAAAAATGAGCTTTATCAAGAAGAGATGTTGGATGTGAGCAAACCTTTGACATTTATTACATCTTTCAACTAGCTCAGTCGTATCCCTTCTAATGGTGGGCTAATAATAGCCACGTCTAAGCACTTTGTAGGCTAAAAGTCAAGGATCGAGGTGTTTTCCATATATTCTTTCTTGGATTTCTTGTAAAGACGTAGTTTGCCTCTTCATCATCAACATATCATAGATAAGACAGGCTAAAAAACCTTTTATATAGTTTTTCTTTGATTATTGTGTACCGATGAGCCTCCTTTATTAATGCTTTAGCTTGGATCCTATCTTCGGGTAGTGTTCCCATGGTCAGATATGCCTTGATCAGTATTATCTAGTTTTTTTTTTACGATCTATCCTATAAGCTTGTCCTCGGTGCTTTTGTATATCAACTCTTTTACCAAGACTTGGTTCGAGCTTTTCATTGTTATTTCTGAAGCCAACTTAGATAAAAAGTCCAATATTAAATTTTTTGATCTCGATAATTTCTTTACCTAGGCCTTCTTGAAATCAACCACCAAGGTCAGTGGTTTATTAAGATATTTTTGACAACTATATTCTCAAGCTCCAAACTCTCTATTTATTTGGCTAACCACTAGTTAGAAGTTGTTGTATATGGTTATATATATTAAACATTTAGCTCAGTTGCCAACCTTAAACCAGCTATTAATGCCTCATATTTTACTTTTTTATTAGGTGCCCTAAACTTAAATCTCAAGGCATATGGGTATTATAGTCTTTTTCGAGTTGATTAGAATAAGGCTGACTCTTTTGCCATGGTTCATTGCTAACCTATCAACATAAAGCTTCTAATTTTTTTTGTTTGGAGTTTTCTCTTTTCATCGGGTCATCTTTCAATATGTACTGAGGTGAGCTCAATCACAAAATCTATTTGCATTTGAGATTTCAAGGCCAACTTAGGTAAGATGTATAGGTTGAATTTGCTGAGTTCTACTACCTATTTGATCAACCTCTTTGACATTTTTATTTTTGTAAGACTTGTCTAAGTGGTTAATCAGTCAATACGTGGATCATATGGGCTTGGAAATATAGCCTGAGTTTTTTAACCGAAGTGACAACTACGTAAGCTAATTTTCTACACCGTTGTAGTTAATTTTTGACCTTATTAATACTTTACTTACAAAATAAATCGATTTTTGCTTCCATTCTTCTTCTATGACCAAAACTAAACTGATAGCTTGATTCGTGGTGGCCAAGTATAAGTACAAGATTTCATCGGACCTTAGCTTAGATAGAATGGGTGAAAAGATAAAACTCTTTAAGTTCTTCAAAGGCTTTCTAACACTGAATGGTCTATTTGAAGTCAAATATGTTTTTGATAATTTTAATGAATGGTAGACATCCTTATATCGATCTAGATATGAATAAGCTCAATAAGATTATTTTGCCCATTAACTTCTGTACTTGTTTTACCAATGTCAGTGCCTTCATATTTTGGATTGTTTGAACCTTTTTTGGGTTTATTTTATCCCTTTTTTATTGATCATATAATAAAGAGCTTACTCAATGTGACCCTAAAAGGACATTTGCTTGGGTTAAATCTTATGTTATACTTTTTCAATGTGTTAAAAGGTCTTTCTAAGGTATTTTTAGTGCTTAAACAAGCTTTTACTTTTGACTACCATGTCATCCACATATACTTTCATGTTATGACTAGTCTGATTTTTAAACACCTTGTTTATCATCTTTTAGTAGGTTGCCCTTACATTATTCAATCAGAAGAGCATCACTTTGTAATGATAAAGGCCTTTCTCAGTAATAAAAGTTATCTTTTCCTCACCATCTTGTAGCATTTTGATTTGATTGTAACTAGAATAAGCATCCATAAAGCTAAGAAAGTCATGCTTGATACTATCATCTACTAGTTGATCTATGCTAGGGAGAGAAAAGTTATCTTTTGAGCATGTTTTGTTTATGTCGATAAAGTCAATGCACATCTTTCATATCTCATTATGCTTTTTGACCATGACTATGTAGGCTATCCATTGAAGTTAGTAGACCTCATTGATAAAACTTATTTGCAATAATCTATCGATCTCCTCTTCAATGACCCTTTATCTTTTTAGGGTAAAGGTTCATTGCTTTTATCACACTAAGTTTATCTCAGGATTAGTATGCATTCTGTGGACTATTACTTTAGTATCAATTCCAAGTATATCAGATGGTGTCGAGGTGAACAAGTCAGCATTATCTCTCAGAACTTGAATTAATTGATTTGTATGTTAAAGTTTGGTTTCAATCTACACATGTTTTTTAAGGACACTATCCTAGAATGGAATTGTTATAAGATCCTCAATCAGCTTAAGTCAATTTTCATCCAAGTTTGATCTTTAATCAATTATCTCTTTTTGTTCGGTTAGGTCAAGACCATTTTTTATGAAAACAGATCTTGACGTGATGATCAATATGTTGTTGATGACTTATTGAATATATATGTAGTGAAATTGGCATGCATTTTTCATTTCATATTGTATTTTGACTGGCGTATTAGCTTAGTTTAAATGACATGTAGTTGTTCATGCCAGCTTATGAGCTCGGTTGTCTTTGAGTTTCTTCAAAAAATTTAAAAAATATAACAAAAAATTTTTTTTGTTACAGTTTAAGAGCTCGAAGTGACTTAAGAGCCCACTTCTGTCAAGTCAGTCTTATGTTCTAGGTTATGGTTTCCTACTTCTTATTGGCTTTCATTGTTTGCCATTCCTCAATGTTTTTATTCTTAGTTAAACTACCAGTTTGCTTTTTAGTCATTTCTTTCATTATAGTAACATAACACTATCGTGTCATAGACTAGTCTCTTTTAACCTCTGTAACTGTATTAGGTGTTAAAAATTTCACTTTCAAATAAGAAGCTAAGCCTATGAGCCGTATAACAGATTGGCTAGGTTAGCCCAATATCATGTTGTAAACTGATGGGATATTAACAACCATAAATAAGGGATTAGACTTGCTTCATGTTCGTCTGGACTTTTATATTTATAGATAATTGATAGGGGACCATTAAGAGATAATAAGGATAGTGCCAAATTGATGTGGCATTAGGTGTGTCAGACCAACCTAACATGTCATGTTGGCACAAATGTCAAAATTACCCTTGGTTGTCTATTGAAGGCTTGTAATAAGGAAAAAGATTACTATACCCTTTTGATCACTAAATGCTTCCAACATTTGGCTAAGATGGTTATGCTTTATTAACCTTTGTTTTGGAAGTTGAAGATAGAGTAAAAAAAAAAGAAAAAAAGAAATATAGGAAATATTTATAGTTGGAAATGGAATTCACAACCTAAACTATATACAAAGAATGTAGGGATACAAAACATTGAAAGGATTTGGGAGATGAGAAAGACATAGCTACGCCTAAGGAGATTTAAAAGCTTAACTAAAGGAGAAACCATTAAGGTAAAGCAGGGATTTTGAAGAATTGTTTGCTTTGAAGGTATATGAGCATAGTGTGGGTAATGCTCCACTAATCCTTTATGCCTTGAAGATGGTCTTATTTATAGCCATCATTAAGGAGTTTTGCCAAGCTATAATGCTATTATTTAGTCACCCATAAAGAAAGAGGTTTTAACCAAGAGCTTGAAGTTTTCATTTGCGACAAAAGTATTCCTACTAGTAGCCTTAGAAATGACACGAGCTTGTGCAATTAAGTTGAATAAGGCTAGCTGTTACTATTATGGCTGGCTTTGGATCACTTCCACATTTAATTCTATGAGAGTGTTTTACTCGTGCTTAAGTAGTTACCGAATAGTATCCCTTTTAACAATGTCTTCCCCAATTGTAAAGAAACAACTGTTAAAATTTTTCAGTAAGAAGGCTATTATTAATTGATGATTTTATAATTTAATAAAATGGATTAATAAATTTAGTTATAAAATGAGACAAGCACGAGAATCTAAATAATTAATTGTGATCACTTACGTATGAGTTTTGTAAATCTTATTGGGTTCATGTGGTTTGGGGTTGTTTAGGCCTTTGACTGGATAAACTTTTAATAGGGAGATTTTTAGGATTTTAAAAAAAATAAGTTATGGTTCTTTCTTCACTTCTAATTAACGTTATCTACCTGTTAAGAGTCGCTAATAGAAAAAGAGTGAAGAGGAATACTTAGGCTCTTCAAAAAACTATAGTTGTTTCTGTTTATTAATTTTGTCTGCTCAAAAAAGTATGCACTATGATTAAATTTGATGTTTTAATATTCACATATGATTATGGGATTTAAGGTTTAGCTTACATGTGGTATTAGATCTTTCTTATGTGAAATTAAAACTCAATTTTATGATTTTTAAATTTTAATTTTGCATCAAATCAATTTTTTGGGTGAAATATTATAAATTGTCACAATCCAACTTTCTAATCTCATTTTTCCAAAATTAATTTGAAATTTTTGTTTTCCTTTGTGAGAGGACTAAAACTATGTATGGAACGTTTCTTAACTCATCTTATAAAGAGAGAAATTGGGTTTTAAAGTTTTCGGTTCAAAATTTAAACCAAATTTAAAATTTAATTAAAACTTTGATATTTTATAAGTTTTAATCTGAATTGATACTTGAATATTGTTACCGATGTGTCTTAAGATTGAAACATGTGTTTTAATTACATAAAATTTTAATTTTAATTGATGAATTGATAAAAAACCATAAACAGGGTTATGCATGGTTCCTATTCACAAATTTTGGTTCAAATTGATGTTGATTCATATTGCTTTGATACAATTTGATGCATAGGTTTTGTAAATATATGTATTAATTAAAGCTTGAAGCATTTATTTACATTAAAACTCAAGGAAAATATAAAAAATCGAAGAAAGAAAATCAAGTAACAAAAATGGGTTAAGGATGGCTATGAACATGAAATTTTGTTATCAAATTCATGGTGATTTATGTGTTTTTGATGCATATTAAGGCGTGGATTTTGTAAATTCATGTGTTAATTGCATGTTTAAAAGTTTAATTATAAAAGAAATCATCAAAATAGTCTTAAAATTGAAATAGACCAAAATCGAGTCAAATCTGACATAATTAAATTGGGTCAAATTTGACCTGGCTGAAGCTAAGAGATGAATAGTGCCAAGTTATAACACTGTTGACTCAGTGAAAAGTATTGAGTCAACATAGTATCAAGTTAATAAATAGTGCCAAAATCAATAAATTGACTTGTTTAGAGTTTATTTTTAACGTTGTTTGTTCTATTAGCTTCAAAATTTTGTACTGCATTTATTTATTATTTTTATGAAAATTTTAAATGGCATAAAATATTTATTATATAATATTTATGTATGGTTAAATAATTATTATATTTTGTGCACATGAATTCTATTATTTTATTTTGTAATAAAATATTTTGTGCTTAGAGTTTATTGAAGGTATGTACTCTCCTATATGATTTAAGATTTATGTACCTCAACCTAAATTTTATGTGCATAATTAAATAAATTAGTAAAATTTATTTTTACTAACTTTTGGTTATCCATTTAAAATGCAATATGGACTATTTTGAAAACAAGTTAGGTTGAACTCCATGAGATTTGGTGTCGCTAGTATCAAATTGGTAATTTATTTATAATCTCATATAATTATTAAGATAATATTGAATTATTATTAATATAAAAAACTGGAGTTTAAAATAGTTACCTTAATTATTTTTTTTCCATGACTTGTTGACATTATGCATATTGTTGATTTGTGAAATTTTTTAGTTTTGCTACATGATACATAAGAATTAAGTATTGAATAAAAATTATTAAATTATATATAAAATTCAAGACGCATAGTTTGAATGCAATAAAGTGCTTATTGATCTAGTAAGACATCTGGTTTAAGTATCTCACATGAAAAGATCATACATTTAATGATCCATTGAGATACTCATTCTTTTCCCTAATGTGAGTTTGTGATGATGCAAATGGAATTTTCAATTTAATTACAAATAACACATAATGGGTTAGTGCTATTTGTATGGATTGTTACTCATATGTGAAAAGTTGCATTCTTTTATCTTGAATATTAAGTTGATTTTGGTGATAAAGATTAAGTAGCTCTAATTAAAAACAATAAAAGGTGATTTAGAGCTTAATTAAGTCATGAATGTTTTCTTGGACATAATCGTTAAGTTTTGAACATTTTTATTGATTATTGTTTGATTTTTAAAATGATGCATTTTATAGTTATAAAATATTGTCTAATAATATTAAACCATGAAAATAATTGTCACATGCATGTTCAGTAAATTTGTTATATTACTTTGTTACAATATATCATTGTTTGAAAATTTGACTTTATAAGTGACCATGCTCTTGTAGAATGTAACACGTGCAATTAAGTTTAATTATTTGGAGAGTATGTGTTATGTGTGATAAATACGTTTACAATGTTTTTGTTTTATATTTCACATAAATATGATTTGAAATTTAAGGTATTAAATTTAAAACCTAATAAAATGCATAATATGATATATATTTTAAAAACTCATGTTTTTCATAGGTGTATAAAATAATATTATAGGCTGTAATGATTTATGAAAAGCATATAGATTCTATGCTAGTTTGATGAAATAGTGGGAGAGTTTTGCTATTAAAGTTATGTATTTATGTTATGGGAAATAAGATGTATAAAATAATTACGAAGTGAATTTACTTCATATAAATCGTAAGGCTAATTTTTAAAATATTTTGCTTTTACAAAATACTTACTAAATCAAATATGTTCTTATAAGATATTAATTGTTTTCTAATTATGATATTTTAAGATAACAGCGAGTAAAATTTTATTTTTTAGTAAATATTTAAAGCATGTTTTTGGTATCATTAAACTTAGTAAATATTACCATAAAGATCTTGGATAATAAAAAAATGAGTTTTGAAAGTAAATGAATATGAGTAAAAGTTTTAGTCTATAAGAGTAAGCAAAAATTAGTTTTGTAAATTTTAAGATTTTGACTGAAATTTATTGTTATTAAGGCTTTTTATATACTTTTTTTAATGTTTAGCATAACTCGTGCTTGATGATATTGAAAATAATTTTTTCCTCATATGAACATTATCATGTACATGAGATTGATTTATATCATAATTATTGTGTGTACAATATTGCCTAGAAAAATTATTTATTATTGACATTTATCATATACTATTATGATGAGATTTATGATATGAAAATTATGTAATTTGTTGAATCTCATGTAAATATAAAGTACCTGCATTGATAGATATTCTTTTTGGTCAATCAATTTTAATTTTGAAATTTTTTGTAGTCATGTTTGAAAAATTGAAATGCCATAATAAAGTATTATTAATTGTTAAGACAATTTCTTGGTAGTCTAAGCATGCTAAGTGTTTATGTTGATTGAAAGTATAATTGTGGAACATGACTTAAAAATTTTTTAAGGTGGATAAAATAATAATGGGCATTTTAAATTTTAATTTTTAATGATCCATAGAGACACATTTAGATTAATATCTCGTTTGGAATGATCACATGTATAAATAGACAAAAGAAAATCAAAAGAAATATAATGATTATGAAATTTCTTATGTTGTTATGGATTGTTTTTAAGTTACTACATGTGATTAGTTACCCAAAATGGGTGTTATATATTTTAATTTAGACATAATTGTGACCCATTTTTTATGAAGTGAAAACATACATAAACCTAAAGAATTTATTTGCCTAAAGAGGATATATTTTTTAAAGTATTTGTATTTTTTCATTAAGATGTGATCATCCAAAGTTATGATTAGGGATGACAAACCCACTTGTAACTGACAAGTTTCGATCCGACTTGACTGCTTAGGGTCATTTTTTTTTTAAATTGGGTTTTGAGTTGGGTAACAATAAAAAAAATTTCGGGGTCAGGTCAGAGTCAGGTTTTAGGCAAACCTGACTCAACCCAACCCGATATATATTTATAAGAAATTATTTTTAATTATTTATTTAACTTTATATATATATTTATTTAAATTTATATTTATATTAAAAATCATATTTTATATTTAAAAAAATAATATTTTTATATTTTAAAAATAATATTTTATTAATTTTGGATCGGATCGAGTCGGTATAGTTTTATATAATATCGGGTCAGGTTAGATTCGGGTATAAAATAATTTTAAAAAGTCAGGTCGGGTTGAGTTCAGGTATTGTAGGTATAAAATCGAATCGAGTTTGAGACAAGCAAAAACCCGTCTCAACCCGGCCCGTTGTCTTCTCTAGTTATGATATTTTCTTTAAAAGAATGTCCAATATTAAAATTGTTATAAGACATCTTTGTTATTATTGATAAGGCTAGTAAATATGTTGGACTGATTAAAGTCTTATTTGTTTGGATCATGATTGGCCTTTATTTTCAATTTCAATATAACCGGATAATTGTCATTATAAGTTAATATCTGCGATTAGTGATAAGTTCTTAGATCTTTTGTACAACATAGCAAATGTGTAAATTTTAGTCACTTTAATATATCACATCTGAAGATATATATTGTATAGTGTCTTATGATGGCTAAAAAGGTTAGCTTCCACACAAAAACGTTTTGGACCTATTATGATATCTCAATTTGTCTTAAGTAAAAATGAGAGTTGTTGAAATATAATTTTATTTAATAAATATTTATCTTTGTTGTTTAACTCTTAATTAAGATAAAATTTGATTATCTTAATTACCATTATCAAATCTAGCCGTTATCAATTTTAAATGGCAGATTGTTATCATTTGTTAACAATATGTTTTAAAAAAATTTTAATATTTTTTTTTTCAAAAACTCATACGTGATGGCAAGAATATTATTTTATACTTATCACATATGTGAGAGTTTTAAAGAATAAAGTTTGTGCAAATAAGTAAACTATTTGTTTTGTTTTTATTGGTTCAATTCCTTTTTTGATCATTTTTCTCAAATTTTGTTGGTTTACTTTTAAAAGAAAACAAGAATTTTATAATTTTCTCCCATTTCACTTCCCTTGTTTTGAACTATATATGAACTAATTTTGAAAAGTTATTTCAAAAAATGATAATATAAAGATTTTGATTTTGATTTTTATTATCATTATTTTTCTATTAATGTTAAAACTATTCTTTTAAAGGTAGTGAAAATCAGTGAGAGTTCTTTTGCATATATTTTAAAGTAGTAAGAACTCATAAATACCCTTAAGTTATTTTGGAGATAAATATGTGTTAAGATTAGTGGGAGTTAATAGCTATTGGTTTAGGCACATTTTAGATATAAAAGATTGATAGTTCAATTAATTTCAAATTTGTTAAAAATGATCTCATATTAAAATATTGATAATTTTGTGTTGTATGAATATATGAATATGAAAACTTGTTCATAATATATTGGTAATTTGTAAGTGGTTTATTAAAGTAACATCATGGAAGTCTAAGAACAATAGTGGCTATCACATTTGTCATGAGGGCACACAATGTATAATTTTGTTATGACTCTGTTTATTAAAGTGCTCTTAACTTATTATTCAAAATTTGATTAGAGCATGTTAGTGATTCATTGGATCAGTGGGAGTTATTGTGATTTGATTACATGATAACATATTTTCTTTATGTAAGGATTATTGTATTACCAAACTCATAATATGGATATCTGTAGGTAAGAAAAATAGAACCTGTTAAGCTATTGGGTTAATTATGGCAAAGATGCATTGTAAATTTGCTTTTGAAACCATTATTGTTTTGAGTTTCTTTACTTTGTTAAATGCATCACACATGATTGCCAATTACCTATAAAATATAGTTTGAGATAAATAAGTCCATGAGATGTCATAAAGTTAAGTAGACACAATTATTTTATATATGCATCATAGTTGTTAGATATATATATATATATGTTTATTATTTCATGTACATATCTCATATTGACATGTCATACTATAAAATCTTAAAATGTGGTATATGTCTTAAGTACTACATTAATGTTATTTGAATATGTCTTACAAATGATATTATTAGATTTTTAGGTGAGATGATGATCCAAGAAAGAAGTGAATTGGATTTCTCTAAATACTTCCCAAATAATGATTTCAAACAAATATAAACAACAATAAATGTAAAGAGTGTAGGGATAGAGAAATCAAATACAAAAATTTATAGAGGTTCAATCTTTTTCCTCAAGCCACCTACATCCTCTCTCTTGGTTGTCCACATCAAGGCTTCAATCTACTAATTGAAGAAAGATTACAATTCTATCCTTTTTTTAAGGCTTAGATAGCAACCTAACACTCTTTAGTTTCTAGGTTAAGTAGCAACCTCTTAGTCTCACAAATATAAGAAGATATTTCATCTCTTAATTACAAAATCACTCAATTGAAATGCAAAGTAGAACACATTTCAAAAGCTAAATATTTGTCTAATGAAGTACAAGGATATTGATGAATTAATACAACAAAGATGGCTTGGACACAACAACTATGGAATTTTGGCTCTAAAACTCTTTATTTCTTTAAAAGAATGAAAATATGACTTCTTGGTGATTGCTCTCTTGTTTTTTCAACCTTTTTTGGTGGTTGGAATGCCCAATTTATAAAGGAATTGAGGAACTAGCCATTAGAAAAAGCTTGGCAAATGAAAACACATGATTGTTTCCTTTGAAACTAGCCATTGAAGCTTCTTTGGGATGAAGGGATTGATTGGTTTTGATAAGGGATCAATTAGTTCTTGAATTTCATTCAATTTTGATCATTACAGCTGAGGGGATCAATCAGTTTTGGTACCCAATCAATTGGGTCAGCCATATTTTGGATACTAAGTGATTTTTGATGAATAGTACCACTAGTTATCTCTTGTTTTGCACTCTACTCCCTAGTTTGATCATACCTTGAGTTATACAACTTTAAATCAAAAACCAATTAAAGATTTAGAAACTAGACTTAAAGGGCTTTCTATCCATATAAAATTCATTATCTAATTCATTGTATTCTAATTATAGTGAATTTTCAAATCTACCCCTTGTGCAATTTTTAGACAATTGCATAGTATCTAGTAAAAATTCAAAATCTTTTCTTAAAAAATTTAGATTTAGATTTTGTTTTATCCATTAGAAAGTAGACTCAAAGTGCTTTCCAACCATATAAAATTCAAGTATTAAAACTTTGTGAATTAATACAAAAAAAATAAAACAAGTTCAATATTAGAAAACATTGTTATTGTAAAACAACTTTCTTAAGTTAATCTATTTCTTAAAATCAATATTGTTAAAATTGTATTGAATCCAAAATGAATAAGTTTACTTTAAAAATAACAATTGGACTTTTATTTAAGCTCTAATAAATAATGTTTAAAGATAGTTTTGATTTGAGAAATAAGAAAACATAAATAAAGGTTTGTTTAAACTTTGAAAATCATATTATTTATTTAATATTGAAATAATAAAACTTAAAAACATGTACTAGATAAATCTTTTTCAAAATCTTGATCAAACTTATTTAGTTCTCTGTTTTGTTATTTCAAAATTAGGATCAATTCAAGGCTAACAATCTCCCCTTTTTTAATATAATAAAACTTAAATAAAAATTTACTTGGTGAAAAACTTTTTTTTAAGACATTTAAAAATTTTGAAAAATATTTTGCAAAACTCCCCTTAAACTTTGCATGGCAAAACTCTCCCTTAATTAATACATCCTAATTCAATATAACTCAACAGATATATTGTTAGCTTTATAGGTGAGAAAGTGATCCAAGATGGGGTGAATTGGATTTCTCCAAATTCTTTCTAAACAAATGATTTCAATATAATTAGATGAAAATTAAAACCAATATCAAAATATGATGCAAACAATAATGAATTGATGAACTGTAAGCAAATATGAACTATAATCAAAATAAAGAGATAGAGAAATCAAGCATAATAATTTATAGAGGTTTGTTCCTTCTCCACAAGGCACCTACATCCTCTCTCTTGGTTGTCCACACCCAGATTCAATCCATTATACTTGAATTGAAATTACAACCCTATATTTTTCCCACTAAGGCTTAAGATAGAAACCTTATACTCTCTACTTTCTAAGCCAAGTAGTAACCTCTCAATCACACAAATTAAGAGGATACCTCACCTCTTGATTACAAAATCACTTAATAACAATACAAACTTAAAACACCTCTTAAAGGCTAATTGTTTACCTAATGAAGTACAATGAAATGTGATGAATGAGGAGCAACAATATTTTGGATACAAGAAATACAAAGGATATTAAACTTATGCTCTAAAAACTCTTGATTCTAGGAGAAAATAAAATATAACTTGTTAGCAATTGCTCTCTTGTTTCATCAACCTTCTTGGTGTGTTAGAATAGCCAATATATAGAGAAAATGAAAAGCTAGCCATTGGTGATGCTTGGGAAAAGAAAATAGCTATTGAAAGCTTGAGAAACTAGCTGTTGGACACATTCTGGGCATGACCCGATTGATTCCTTCCATGAGGGGATTGATTCGTTCAAGTTTTGTGCCATTTTCCACTTGAAAAACATGACCCAATCGATTGGTTCAGCTAGGCGATCGATCCTATAACCCAGGGGATCATTCGGTCAAGCTATTTTGTTGTATTCTGTTTTACACTCTACTCACTAACTTGATCATATCTTAAGTTATACAAATCTAAATCACAAACAGTTTGAAGATTTAGAAACTAGACTTAAAGGAATTTCTATCATTTAAAATTCATCACCTAATTCATTGTGTACGAATTATAGTGAATTTTCAAATCTACCCCTTGTGCAGTTTTTAGACAACTGCGAAATGTCTAGTAAAAATTCAAAATCTTTTCTTAGAAAATTTGAATTTTGATTTTGTTTGATTCATTAGAAAGTAAACTCAAAGAGCTTTCCAATCATAAAAAATTCAAATATTAAAACTTTGTGAATTAATACAGAAAAATAAAACAAGTTTAATGTTCAAAAACTTTGTTCTTGTAAAACAACTTTGTTAAGTTAATCTATTTCTCAAAACCAATATTATCAAAATTGTATTAAGTCCAAAATAAATGAGTTCACTTTAAAAGCAACAATTGGACTTTCATTTAAGCTCAAATAAATAATCTTTAAAAGATAGATTTGGTTTGAGAAAAATGAAAACAAAGAAAGGTTTTTTACACTTTGAAAAACATATTATTTATTTAGTACCAAAATATAAAACTTAAGAATATGTACTAAATAAGTCTTTTTCAAAATTTTGATCAAGCTTATTTAGCTTAATGTTTTGTCATTTCAAAATAAGGATCAATTTAGGGCTAACATATAAGTTAGTCAAATATATCAAATAAGCATAATCAAACATATGCATATCAAGTAGAAGCAAAATTGTCAATATGATATTTCTCCCCCTTTTTAGCATAGCAAAAAGGCATGAGCATATTAATGAGTAAATAAATACAAAAAGGCATCATTAACAAATACAATCATGAGATATTTCTCCCTTGTTTTATTTAAGCTTCTTACACCAAATGTTAAAGCTCCTATACTAATTGCTATAAGCATATAAGAAGAAATATCCATAAACTCTCCCCCTTTTTTTTATAGCAAAAGAAAGAAAGATCAATTCTAGACATGGGATAAAATGCTTGATACCAATAATATCAATAGTATTTTGATTGTATGTAATCAAGTATAATATGCATAATGAAGTTTACATACATATATTCTAGTATAAAAATATAACTATATCCAATTTAAACGTTATATCACAAAATAATTCATTCAACCTATCTACATGAAATTTATGAGCAAAAGGATAATAAATGATACTCATAAATTATTTTATCATAAGATGTGCTTAGAACCTAAAATATTAATAGTAATTAAGCATAAATTCAAGCACATGCATACAAGTTCATATCATTTGTTAAGGATACCAATTGTTAAAGATATGTTATCACAAAGCATACCAATTGTTATCACAAAACAAATCAAGCAAAATTATATTCTAAGATTTCTCTTCCTTTTCAAAATAAGGATTAATCAATTTAAGGCACATATAATTTTGCATGAAAGGTACAGGCTATGTAAAAAATAGGCACATAAACAAGTGTCCATGAAAGTTAAAAATTTTTTTAGCAATTTTGATACCAATTGTTAAAAATTGTTAGCTAGTTTGTTTACAAACTTTCAAGGATCACAATATATTTCAAGCATATGAAAAGTTCAATCAATCCATGCGTAATAGCATTATTTCATAAGTATATCCTATCTAAAACAAATATTCAATCATCATGTTATAGCAAATAATTATAAAAGCATGATTTTTCAAACATAATGAACACATATGCTATAACAAAAAAATAATGAAAGCATAATTATTCAAATATATTCTTATTCATTTCAATGTATAGCAATGAAATAAATCTAAACATATGCAAGTATCTAAATATATATTTCAATCAAAATCATACAAGTATATGCAAAAACATTTCAAATCACATATAATAATATACCAATAATGATACAAACATTTAGACATAATGTGGTATATGCTATTTTAATAATCTT
Source organism: Durio zibethinus (assembly GCF_002303985.1). The sequence goes on along the minus strand of NW_019168470.1, from coordinate 19,115,666 downwards.
AATCAATGAACATGTTTAAAGAAATCAATCAATTTAACTCATATCCATGTTCAAGGATTCATACATTGACCAAATATTCATGCATTAAAACTATCAATCTCATCAAAGCAGTTAAGAACTAGGCATGGATATTAATTAAAGTGAATTAATCAATCCAAGCTCTTAAGAATATTAAAACAATCTCTACCAAGTGAATTGGTGATTAATTTATGCAATATGTTCATATGTTCAAGCACAATATCTCATTTTTGCACATAATCAAAGCATTCAAAACAAACAAGTCTTTTAAGCATATATCAAAATAAGCATGAATATATATATTCAAACTCATATATCATAGGCACATAGCATAGAGCCAATACATTTTCCTCCATCTATGTCAAGCCTTATTCTTATGCTCATTTGTCTTTGAGTTCTTCATTCCACAAACTTTGAACTAGTCTTTAAGGTACTTGTCCTTGATTGATGAAGATGACATGTTTTGTTTGCTATACTTGTAATTCTAAAATGAATGTTGATCCATTTATGCTCATTTCAAGTTTTCCTTGTAAATATTTAGAAAAATTCTTGACAAAACTGTTCATTAGTATCAAGAATATCAATTGATAAAAATTATACCAATTGTTAGAAAATGAATTTCATATTCTAAGTCATTATAGGCAAAAAAATTTTTGTTCATTAAGTATAAGCTGCCAATAGCAAAGGAGATATAAGTTTAAGCTAAAGGCCATGTATTAAGTCAAGCATTAAATATCACAATCTTTGTACTCAAGTAGGAGTTCTAATGTGCAAAAATCATTCTTTTTAAACCATATAGGAATAATGGATACAAAGAAGACATATTCAATACTCATATTTATATTCAATAAATCACCAAAAAATATGTCAAGATAAATTTTAGGCCATGTTAAAATTGAAAGCTCAAGGAAGATATATTTATCATAAAAAATATATTTCAAAAAATTTTAGTACAAAAACATAAATATATCTACACAAATCATAGGCCATAATCAACAATGATTTAAGATAAATAAAAACATAATAAGAAAATTACTCACTTAAGTCATGTTGTAAGCATGTCAAGTCAAGATAAGTCATATTTATATAAGCATTTGCTTGACAAGAATAATAGATGAACCAACAATATATTTCATTTTAAGCACAAGAAGTTCATCAATTTAAAAGCATAAATCAATAGATAAAATGTTTAAGCATAAAAGTAAGCATATCACAAAAATATTTCACAAAAATTTAACAAATCATTTTAGCACAAAGAATAGACATATTTCCAAAATATTTTTCAAAAACAAGTTATAAACAATTCAAGCGCTAGAGTCAAGTTGAATCAATCATCATGGACTCATAAAAAATATTTCATGATTATTTCATAAGAAATCAAGAGATGAAACAATTAAGTATAACATAATTAGGTTTTATTTTTTAAAAAATTTTTACAAGATCCAAGCATTATAAATAAGTTGAGCAATTTAAACATCATGTTCATATAAACATTTTCAACAATCACAAATTATGTATATATATATATATATCGTACAAAATGCATAAAAATCATATCTATCATGGTAAAATTCATTCAATTAAATTTATTTATGCTAAATACAATAGGATAAATCATTCAAAACTTAAGAAGTGTAGGATTTTTATTTTAATGCTTATTTTTTGCTTAGAAAAATCTTAATAAAACTCAAAACTAGTCAAGCTCATTTTTAACTAATTTGAATCATTCCAATATATTTCAAATGACAAAACAAAGTCATTCAAGTGGTCATTTAGCCTTAGAAACAAGAAAAATCAAAAGTCAACTCTTAAACCCCATATTTCATTGAAAAAGCCTATTAAGATAGGCAAATATGTTTAAAACTTATATTTAAGCTCATTAAAAATTTGAAAAAGTTGAATATCACATTTTGAAATTGTTCATATGGTTTTTATGCCCATATATGTTAAAAAATAAGATTTTGATATTTTAAGTTCCAAAATCCTCTATTACTTGTATGTAACACTATGATAAATTAAAATCATTGTAAGTTATCAAGTTTATTTATTTGAGCAATTTTAAAACATTAAACTCAAAATATTTAAATTCATTTTGTAATTAAAAACTTGCTAAAATAAATTTTCATATTTTAAAGCTTGACTTTTACAAAAACCATTTTCAAAGCAAAACTTGAAGTTTCAAAATCATTAAGCTTTGTATGTTCTCCCTAAGTTTGTGCATGAATAGAAAACAATTACGCACATAATTTATCTCAACAAGCACTAACAATAATTTCATAAAGCATGATATCATCAATGTCAAGTATTTATAAACAAATTTATGCTTAAACACAAGTTCTAAAAATTAGCATATCTCAAGAATATAGAAAATCAATTTCACCAACAATATCAAGATCATTCATACAATCCTAATTCTCAAAGATCATTAATGAATTCTCTCTATTATTTGTCATAACCAATATAATTCATAACCCATAGCAAATATTCTCTTAAAAATATATCTAAAGCAATAGGCATTAAATAATTTTCAACAAGTATGAGGAATATTTATATCAAAATCATGCACTCAAAAATAATGCATACTTATCAGCTTATATATATAAGATAAAATTGCATATTCAAGATATATCAACAAAGTATATACCAATAACCATTAAGCACTCAAACATCAAACAAGAATAGGCAATTGATTTCAAATTCATAAAACTTTAAAAGGTTATCCATCTCCAATGTGTGTCTAAGTTTCTCTTTAAAAATCACGTTGTAACTCCTTACTCTAGCACACCTACAAGAGGCATTATTCATTTGATTTTTGGTACCCAAATTACTTTGAGTTTTTAAGAGTTAGTAACCAAGTCTCTTGTTCTTTTTGAAACCCATATTTGCTTAATTCTAAATGAAACTTTTTTCTTTATAGGACAAGTATGTGTAGTATGACCATGAAAATGATAAAAATTGCATTTAATCATTTTAGTACTTAAACTCTTGTTTTTCATTCATCAAAACTTCAAATTTCTTTCTCAATTCTCAATTCTCTTTTTCTAGTATTTCATTTCTCTTTTGACAAACTTCAAAATTCATTGTTAATTTATCATTTTCTTTTTCCAAATCATTCTTTGTATTTATCAAGAAATCATTTTCAACATTCAATTTTGAAATTATGTTTTGTATTTCATTCTCATTGACTTAAATTCCATAATTAACTCATCAAATGTATCTTGCAATTCATCCAAAGTATATGAATTTGGATTAATTAAGTTAGAGGTTATCTTAGCCTCTTTAAGAGCTATGAGATATGTACATTTTGGTTGAAAATTCATCTTTCATGTAGTTCATCTAACTTTTTTCATATTTCATTAGAAGTGGAGCAATTTGAGACCAAGTTAAAGTTATGAGAGTCCAAAGCTCCATAGAGTAAGCATTTGACCTTGGCATCATCCATCATTTGCTTCAAATAATTTGCATCATTTGAAGGAATGCCAAACCTTTTTTCTATCACATTTCAAGCTTTAAAATCTTGAGTCATTATAAACACTTTTATCTTTATTCTCCATTCATAAAATTCATATTTATCGAACATGAGAGCTTTGAGGATTACCTCACCATTTTAAAACCTAAATTAAACTATAGGATCTTTATTCAAGGTGGTTAAACCTACAAAAAGAGACCAAAGTTCTGATACCAATTGTTAAATTTTTAGGTAAGATAGTGATCCAAGAGGGGGTGAATTGGATTTCTTCAAATACTTTTCAAATAATGATTTCAAAATAATTAAATAAAGAATTAAAACAATAAGCTTCTTAATGAAAAATATGATGCACATAACAACAATTAATAAGCCTAGAAACAAAAATAAACAACAATAAATGTAAAGAGTGTAGCGATAGAGAAATTAAACACAAAAATTTATAAAGGTTTGGTCATTCTCCTCAAGGCACCTACATCCTTTCTCTTGGTTGTCATCACCAAGGTTTCAATCCACTAATTGAAGAAAGATTACAACTCTATCTTTTTCTTAAGGCTTAGATAATAGTCTAACACTTTTTACTTTTTAAGCTAAGTAGCAACTTCTTAATCTCACAAATAAAAGAGGAGACTTCATCTTTTGATTACAAATCACTCAATTAAAATGTAAACTAGAACACCTCTCAAAGACTAAGTGTTTTCCTAATAAAGTACAAGGATATTAATGAATTAATACAACAAAGATGGTTTGGATACAACAAATATGAAATTTTGGCTTTAAAACTCTTGATTTCCTTGAGATAATAAAAATATGACTTGTTGGTATTTGCTCTCTTGTTTCTTCAACCTTCTTGGTGTGCTGCAATGCTCAATTTATAAAAAACTTGAGGAATTAGATATTAGAGAAGCTTGAAAAATGAAAACACATGATCTTCTCATTTAAAACTAGCCATTAGAGTTTGTTTAAGATGAAAGTATCGATTAGTTTTGATAAGATATCAATTGATTCATGAATTTCACTTAATTTTTTATTGTTGTAGTTGAGGGGATCGATTGGTTTTGGTACCTAATCTATTGGGCTAGCCAAATTTTGGATATTAAGTGATTTTGAATGAAGAGTGCTATTGGCTATTTCCTATTTTGCACTCTACTCACTAATTTGATTATATCTTGAGTTGTAAAATTTTAAATAAAAATTGTTTGAAGATTTAGAAACTAAACTTAAAAGACTTTCTATTCATATAAAGTTCATCATCTAATTCATTGTATTCGAATTATAGTGAATTTTCAAATCTATCATTTTTGCAGTTTTTAGATAATTGCATAATGTCCAGTAAAAATTCAAAATCTTTTCTTAAAAAGTTTAGATTTTCATTTGTTTTACCCATTAGAAAGTAGACTCAAAGAGCTTTCCAATCATATAAAATTCAAATATTAAAACTTTGTGAATTAATATTGAAAAATAAAAAATTTTAATGTTGGAAAACTTTGTTATTGTACAACAACTTTCTTAAGTTAGTCTATTTCTCAAAACCAATATTATGAAAATTGTATTGAATCCAAAATGAAAAGTTCACTTTTAAAACAACAATTGGACTTTGATTTAAGCTTAAATAAATAATGTTTAAAGATAATTTTGATTTGAGAAATAAGAAAACATAAAGAAAATTCTGTTTAAACTTTAAAAATCATATTATTTATTTAGTACAAAAATAATAAAACTTAAGAGCATTTACTAAATAAATCTTTTTCAAAATCTTGATCAAGCTTATTTAGCTTATTGTTTTGTTATTTCAAAGTAAGGATCAAATCAAGGTTAACAAATACCAATAAGAAACCTCAAGGATAAAAATGAGACATACAGGTACATTTGGATGTCATAGGAATTTTTCAACAAGTTTAGAGAAATTGTTAAGAGAACTGACAATGAAAAAACATGTTGAGATCACATTTAGGTATTATTTTCTTATTACATAGCTACATTGAAATTCATTATTGATAGAGTCTCTAGTACTTATAACCATGGATTGATCTTATGTCAATAAAAGACATAAAGGCTATCATGATTAGGTATTAGATGGTTTTATTAGATAGGATCAGTAAGATGTAATCTAAAGGGCTAAATTATTTTTAAAACTATGGCCAAATCAAAGTAAAATTAATCAATCTAAAGTCTTATTTTTTAAATTACTTTTTTTAAATCAAACAACCCAATTAATATTGATCAAGTGAGAGAATATTAAAATTTTTCAATAAATGAGCCACTATTAAGTGGTGATTTTATAATTTAATAAAACAGTTGATAAATTTAGTCTTAAAATGAGATAAGCATGAGAGCCAAATAATTAATTTTGATCACTTACATATGGGTTTTGCACATTTTGTTGGGTTAGTGTGGTTTGATGGTTATATATGCCTTTGATCTGATAAATCTTTGATGCGAAGGTTTCTAAAGTTTTAATAAAAATAGTTAAGGTTTCCTCTTCACTTCTAATTAATAGCATTTACCTATTATGAGCTGTCAATAAAAGAAGAGCGAAGAGAAAAACTGAAGCTCTGTTTGGTTTGAGAAAATGGTTTTTATTTTTATTTTTTATTTTTATTTTCTTGAAAATAGTTTTTATTTTTTAATTTTTCTTTTCTAAAAAATGTATTTGGTAAATGAAAATAAAAATTATTTTCTAAAAATATAAAACTAAGGAAATAAATAAAATATTTAATGATATTACTATTAATGGTATCTATTATAAATATAATATATACTTATTAATTAATGACATTAAAATGTGTTCAAATATGATAACTTGCAAAACATAAGGAAAAAGGTAATATATATCTTATTTTCGCAATTGATTTTTTTTTTTTTTTGTTTTCATATTTCAACTCATTTTCATTTTTTATTTTTAAAATCTGTTTTCATTTTCAATTATCAAGCATGGTTTTACTCATATTTTTCATTTTCCAAGAAAATGAAAATAGAAAATGATTATTTTTTGAAATCAAATACTACCTTAATCCCTTAAGAAAACTGCAGTTATTTCCGTTTATTTATTGTGTCTGCTTGAATAGGTATACAATATGATTAAATTTGATGTTCTAATATTCACTTATGAGATTTAAGGTTTTGCTTATAATGAGATCCCATTGACAATGTTTTACGTTAGTGTTTAGCGTAATGGGATTCCCAACGAAAATGCTTAGGTCGGGGCTTAAGGTAAATGACATCCCTGCTGACAATGTCTTTGCCGCTCTTTAGAGAAATGAAATCTCCCTGACAATGTCTCTACCATTTTTAGAGTAATGGGATTCCCATTCACAATGTGTCCACAGGCGTTTAGAGTAATAGGATTCTCGTTTGGCGGCTTAAAATGAATTGTGTCCCTTGGGACCAAAATTCAACCACTAGATAATTGGTGGCCTTTGGCACGCTACCGCCAACAATGACAAAATGAAAGAAATAAGACCAATGATGGTGGCAAGTCATCTGCCAAGGTTAAGCATGATGTGCGGTTGAGGGAGGCTATGGTTGGCAATGACAAAAATGAGTGAAATAATAGCAAAAATAGCCGTTGGCATGCTACAGCTGACAATGACAAAAATGAGACAAGCAATAATAGTGCTGGCGTGCTACAGCCGAAGATGAGAAAATGAATGAAACAAAAGCAATGGTGGTGGCAAGCCTTATCCGTATGGATAAGTAGTTTTATTGCAGCTGGCGTGCTAAGGCCAACAATGACAAAAATGAGTGAAACAAGTGGAACATATACAAGGATGATGGTGAGTCTTCTCTTAAATGTTAAGTATGATATGCAGCTGAGATGGGCGAGTCCTAGTCGAAATGAGGGACTGCCTCGGCGACGACTACAGTGTAAAGTGGGGGAATGAAATAAAATAGATCATAGAGGGATTGACCATACTCGCTAGTGTTACCTTGTTGCTGGACCAGGGGAAGCTTGTAGGTTATCGTCGCTGCTAGCCAAGAAGGGGTTATAATTGCGAGTCCATCACGCCACTTGTAGTTGAGAAATGAAAAAAGCTACTTCTTTTCTTGTGATGTTTGATGTTTGTTATAGAAGAAAACTGCATGAACTTGCAATGAGATAGTATCAGCCATAATATGTTGCCCCCAACAGTGAGGGTTTTGGAATAATAGATGCCTTGAGCAGTGTGAGGATATTTTTATTTGAGTGGATGGCCATGTTGTAAGGAAAGATTTGGGGTTGATTGAATATAATTTAGGGGAATTTTGGGCTACGATTTGACAAGCTTTAACTTTGGTCAAAATTGGTAACAATCCATCACAATTTTGACCTCTATCACTTCTATTAAATCACTTTTATTAAATACCATTTTGAAAAACTACTATGCTAAATTTAGCTATTGATTTAGTCTAACAAACTCATGGAAAAAAATACTAAATAATTCCTTAAAATTATTTCAATTTTCTAAAACAAAACTTTTTTCATTTAAATATGATGATTTGTGTATTTATATCGTATAAAATATTAAAATTTATATATTTATATTATATTTTATACGAAAATTATATATCATAATTTTACTCCAGGACACAAATATAAAATATAATTTTTTAATTTTGTTAAACCTAAATATAATTATTATTAAAATTTTAAGTTGTATCATATTTATGTCTTATAATTGTATCATATTCATGTTTTATTATCATGTTGTGTTTTAAATTGTCAATAAGACGATAATGGGTCAAGTCAAGACAGATTTTTACTCGTTTTGAAGCCGACTCGATTTTATATATATAAAACCCGAACTCAACCTAATCTAATAATTTTTTTTTATTTTTTTCATACTTGAACATGATCCAATATTGTATAAAATCGTACTCAATTCAATTCAAAATTAATAAAATATTATTTTTAAATATAACTATAAAACTATATATATTAAATAAATAATTAAAAAATAAATTTTTTATATATATCGGGTAGGGTTACCTAAAACCCAATCCGATCTTTTTTTTTATTATTATATTATCCTACTAGATATTTAATTTTTTTTTTTTAAAAATCAATATTAAAAAATCAAATCAAATCAAAACCCATCGACTTCAAGTTCTGGTTCAACTTGATCCGACATATATTTGTTATCAATTCTAAATCATGTCACCTTCGTATCTTATATTTATATCATATTCATATCTTATTATTATGTCGTATTTTAAATTATTTAAATTTAAATAAGTTATATTTTATGATTTTTATCTTAATAAATTTTTATATGGACAAAAAAATCAAGAGATACACGTTTTCGATGGTTGTTAAGCTCATGATTAATTGACATTCTTTATACATGAGACAGATGACATGACTTTCACAATCATGTCTCGATTGAAATTTTTTTCATTTTAACAGGTCAACGGTGTATAAAAATAAAATGTCTACTTACAGTTTTTATTATAATTATGTAATTAGTCAATTAAAAATTTTTTTTTAAGCATTTATCATTTATAAGTGTAAGATACATATAATATTTTTAAAAAATTTATATAATTTTAAATTATAATTTATTAATTATAATACAATAATTATAATATGCGCTCCAAATACCAATTAACCATGGGTCTAATGATCATAACAATCATTAAGATCACATGATACACGACATTTTTTTTTTTGTTATCATCAGAACTATTTAAATACAAATGATATGATAGGCTTTTCTAGATGCAATAAATAAATAAATAAATTTATTTAAGAAAAATGAGAAAGTTAAAGGATTAATTAAAGATTTTAACAAAAAAATCCATATTTGAAACACTACAATATAATTTTTTTAGTTCAAATACATTTCTCAATTGGGCATTTTATAATGATTATTGTTTTTATAATTAATCTTTTTTAAAATATAAATTCAAATATTAAAGTTTTGAATTAAAAGGTTTTGACTTTTAATTTATCAAAAACTAAAAAGATACCCAAGCTTAGTTTCGAGACTTTTATTAATATTTGATTAAATTAATTTATAAAATGTAAAACCATTTAAAATGATAATAAAAAAATAAAACATTGAACAATTAAAATAATGAAATAACTCTATTTTCTCATTACAAAATGACTTGTAATTTTCTAAACTATGTCTCTATTTCCTGCATGATGTATGACGTGCAATTTATGGGCATATTCATGGCACACTATGCCTTTCATTTGAAATGCAATCATTTATTACATGCGCAAAATGGAATCTGTTTACCTTTACAATAGATAGAAGATAATGAAACAATTATGAGGGCTTACCACTTGATAAAGTACCACTAATGTTCAAGAAGCAAGCTACACCATCTTTAAAATAGTTTGGAAGCAGACTAAGTGGAATGCCCCAAAGTTTTGATAAAAAGGGTACAAGTTGACAAATGAATAATGCTTATATCACGGACTTAAAAAGGAGTTCTAAATCTCACATCGAACATAATAGAAGGATCACTGGGGTATAAAAAGATTTACACCACCTCTGTCTTATGAGACACCTTTTGTAGGATAAAACCGTGAGATCAGGGGGGGCCAGAATGGACAATACCTCACAAGGATGTGAATCATGGCAGGTAGACTGATTTGGGATGTTGGAAGGGTGAATGCTCGGGTCCCGGAGCCACGTAGGTTCGGAGCTTAAGTCTCGAACCGTGACAAATGGT
>NW_019168470.1:18947201-19104519 GCF_002303985.1 Durio zibethinus | reverse complement strand
TCCTTATAAGTGAAATTCATAAAATGTTTTATTAAAAAAAACTTAAATTGAAATTTAAATCAATAAATTGATCAAATTAAATGAAAAGATCAATAAACACTGAAAAGCTTATCATAAATTTTTGTTAAAGTGTTAGTTATATATAATTCATATCTTTTATATAAGTCTACATACGATCTATTTATTGAATTCTATTAATTTTTTAATTTTGATTTTTTATTTAAATTTCTATTAAAAAATTTTATTAACGAAACTTTTTGTATATAATAATTCCTTTGTTATTTCTCAACCATGGAGCAATAACTGTATGTCAGAATTGGGCTGTGAAAAGCAACAAAATTTTTAAGAGCTGTGAAAAGCACATTTGAACACATTGGAGTTACATATATAATTGTAATTTTTGTTGAGTTCAATGATTAAATCACATTTACACATCTTCAAATTTGATTGAGATATGATACCTTGATGTTTTTTTAATTCTATTGTTTGAAAAAATAATGAAAAAGAAATTGCAAAAAAGTTTGTTAATTTCCTTTTCTTTTGGATCTGCGTTTGGAAACCAAGGTTTTGTTTAGAAAATAAAATTTTCAATCTCTTATCCCAAAGAAGCATGAATCTTATTTTTTGAAAATAGCAGATGTTCCTGTCCCTATAATGACTAATCAATAAATGTTTGAAATGCAGATTTGATTTCCTCCCATCCTTTAAATTTTTGTCTTTAGATTTCAGAGGTTACGAAGCTTTGCTTTTTCCCATGTGAATGTCCTGATGCCAGTCAATTGTATAACACTTTCAAGCAGGAATGCATACTTTTCTTTACAACGTTCCAACAAGGACATTAAAAAAAAAAAAACTGTAATAGTCTTTAAAAAACATATTTAATAAATAATAAACATTTCTAATTTGTCGGTAATGAAAAAGAGGACCTTTTTATGCAAAATTATTGAAACATTTTCCATATATTGCTAGTAGAATTTCTATATGAAAAAAGGAAGAAAATAATAAAAAAATAATTAATTGTCTCCCCTCTGCCTTAAAATTAGAAAATTATATAAAAATAAGAGATGGAAGCGTGACATAACAGCTGTCGTGGAATAGAGAATCAAAGCCTAAAAAAACCAAGGCAATTGATATCACTAAAACTTCAAGGAATCTTTATATAAGACAGTATTAATTATTGAAACATTTTTCATATGTTGCTAATAAAAATTCTATAAAAAAAAAAAATTAATCGTCCCCCTTCTGCCTGAAAATTAGAAAATTGTATTAAAAAAAAAAAAAGAAACGGAAGCGTGACATATAACATATGTAATTTATGTAATTATAAAGTCAAAGTGTCTTCTAAGTTATGTTAGGGCTTTATCCTTTTCTAAGTCAATCTTAAGCACTTAATACATTTAAGATTTCTCCTAAAGAGTCACACTATCAAAACCTAGTTCGTAAGGAAAATGAGTTTCTTTCGTTTTCAATTGAACTAATAAGCCATGAAAGTGCTAAAAAATTTCATTATCGATATGGGATCATTTCTTAAAACTTTAAATTAATTAATTTGAATAATATCGTAGTCAAATGGAAAGATGCTAAAATTTTTCTTATTGATATGAGATCATTTCTTAAGCTTTAAAATTAATTAAGTTGACTAATATCGTCGTAAAATGAATGACATTAAATTTAAGCATTAAATACTTATAATAAGGTTTGATCAATTCTTTCAATTGAAAATAGCAAAGTTCGAAACTTATAGTAATACATCACTTGATTTGTGACTCACACACCTTATAAACTTTTTTGTGGACTGCACATGAGGAAAAATTTATCGTATTAGAAGGGTTGCAATTTGAAAACATGGGGTCCCATTTTCTCACCCTTGTCCACTGTATTGCACATTCTCAGATGTTGAATTTACCCTTGGATGTCGAATCACAAGAAATGCACGTTTTAAAGTCATACAAATGATTAATTGAGATGAAATTCATTTAGCCAAATTCCTTTGTATATATAGGTTAGGGAACAAGGGTAGCCTGCCCTATGCTCCTGTCTAAGTTAGAGCGAAGCAATGACTGTTAAATTTTGGTCGTCCATGCGCGACACGCACTGCATTCATGAGTAAATTTGCATGTGTGTATCGGCGCACGGACGGATTTAAATTAACAAGTCATTTGTTGACAAATATGATTATTTTTTAATTACTAATCTTTTTTTTATCAGAAAAGTAAGCATCTGTCTTATTAGACTGCATCTTATCAGTTTAATTATGAAGTTCATCCACTAATGACGCTTTGTTTGCCAGATGGTTGAAGGTTCATCGAAATTCAAAGGAATCCCATGCCTCCAGAAAATGTAGCTCGCAACGAAATCTTACGATGTACTTGGGAAGAAGGGCTGCCCTGCCATGATGTTTGCGGACTTGCATTTTGTAGTGAATTCAGTATTTTTTTTGGGAACATTCGCTTATAATATATATATATATATATATATATAGATAATTATCATAGATTTATCAATTTTGTTTGGAAAAGATGTTTAGAAACAAAATTTTTTTAGTGTCAAGAGAATTTTTCTTCAAATTTTTTTATTTTTAATTTTTAGGCGTACATAAACATCTTACTCCATGTTTTGGATCCGTCTCTGCTTGCATTTTGGCCAAGTTCAGGAATAGAAGAATGCGTTTCCTGAGGAATTTCTTTCTTTTTTTTTTTTAAATTATATGTTAAGGGTATTCTTAAGTTTTATTGGTAACTATTTCTTTTGCCAACGATTTTAAAGGTTTATTCGCCGATATTGACGGTGCTGTAGTCAGGATCCATTCCTTATTCATTCATGTCCTGAGCTGTCCAGTTATTATTATATCGTCTTTTTTTTTTTTTTTTTTTTTTTTTATGAGTTAAGCGGGGGTTGCAAATGAAGGATATGATTAGACAATTGTAAGGTTATAGTAAAAAGAATTGTAGTGTGAACTATTGTCAGCCATGGCACGGGTTAGATCTAAACTGTGGGGCATTGTTTCACATGGAACACTGATCGGCTAACTCATGTTGGAGTAATGCATAAGGTAGCAGCAATATATTCTGTTTTTTGTTTGATTGCTAGCAATTATGAGTTTCATGTTTGTGGCAGTAATATATCCCAACTGGGAACCTATCTTGAAATTTTGAAGAAATTAAAACGTGAAACAAAACTGACTTCGATTGATTGCGACATGAAAATGATATAGCTAGAATGTTTTATGTGTTTTAGCTTATTTTCAAGTATTTTTGGTTTTGAATTTTTACATATTTGTGGCTATGGCTTCAGTGGCCAGTGCCCTGATTGTCCCTATCGTTTTTATTTTTTTAAGGTGTTCTCTCTAAGCTAGCTTCAGCAGAATAGTAGGGAAGGATTTTCCCTGAGTCAATACATAAGGATTTTATACCAGACATCTTTAGAAAATGTGAGAAGATAGCATAAAGCAGAAATCCCCTATAAACCCTATCAGTATTTGCCAACTTTTGAGCAATAGTCTAGTTCAATTTATATCCTCAAATTCATGATTTGTCTTGCCACAAAATTCATGATTGAATTACTACTAGGATTTAAAATCTAATAGTAGTTGTGCGAGAATAAGAGCATGACAAGCATGCTACTTGGTTTTTATTGAAAGGCTCTCTCTCTCTCTCTCTATATAATATATATATATATATATATATATATCAATTACAAGGAAGTTATATTTTGAAATAAAAAAATTACAATATATAAAATTTGAATTATAAATTTATTAAATTAATTAAATGTTATTTTTTAAAAAATGACAGTATGAACTGAATAAATGTCGAAATTCATTGAAGGACAATTTTAACAAACTAGAATCCATAAGCAAAATCAAGGAACTGTAAAGCCCAAAACAGAAGACAAAATCTTTGGAGAAATTTTAACTTAAATGGTTCAACAAGTGGCAAACCGGCACAAGCACAGCAATAGGTGGATTTCTTGAAGTCCACCAGATAATAAAGCTATTTTGAGATAATAAATACGTCCTGGGAACTAATTTAGTCGAGCACCTCTGTTTTGGGTTCTGACCTCCCCGTCGTGAGATCATCAGATGAATTAGAGTCATGATCTCAAGGAGTAGTCCAACTGGAGCTTGTAGTTTTGATATCAATGTTGCCAACATTTTCGTGGATGATCATTGCAGCACTTTGGAATTTTCACTCTATTAATCAAAATCTCATATATATTGTAAGTTGTAAATACAAAATTAAGTTCCATAATCACATTTCTTAGAATCCACAAGGACGCGTATAATTAAATGATTGTATGTTCTTATGGAGGGTATGTTATGTTACCTATTATTATTATTATTATTATTACTACTACTACAACAATGACTTGCACTTCACTATAACTCATTATGATATTTTTATTGTCACACATAATAATGATAATTAAAACGAAAATAACATTATAATAAAAAAATTTAATATATGTTCTAACATTAAAGGGGTCCTTAGTGTGGGGAAAGTTACATTACCTCCCGGAATCATATTTTTTGTAATATGATTTTCATGTTTATTTTACAGTATTTGATTTTTGGAAAGAATTTAAGTTTCCATTAGTGTCTAAATATCTTGGAATTAAAAATCTATCTCTCCCTATGGTTTTTAAGATTCTGGGAGGAAAATAAATTTTTTCCCATATTTAACCTCAATAATAAAATTTTTTGATCTCTTTTACCCTTGAAAATCAATGTAATTGCATGATAAATAGAGACCCATTCTAGCATTAAAATAGGCATTTATAGCTACATGATTGGGCAAATGTGAAATTTTAGCCACATGATTAGATATGCAATATATTACATATAATAAAAATAACATTTTTAAAAGAACAAACGTAGTAGATAGATGCAATTTTATGTTTTTGAATTTTATTTTTATGTTAGAAAGAACTATGTTTTTATATTTGAAACGTAGTGAATCAATTAAAATAATAACAAAATAAATAGATATTTTCATATCAATGAATGTTTCAATTGTGGGAAACATAGTAATTGATATAAATATTAATAAAATATTTATGACACTTAAAAACGTAGTCTTTGCTAACAAAGATTACGTTTATTAGTTTGAAAATATGGTTGATAATCGATCAAGGATCAAGTTTTTTTTTATTTTAAAATGTAGTTGATAATGAATAAAAAAATTACATTTGAAAAATTGTTTTAACTACATTTGTTATACCATAAACATAGTCTTTGATATACAAAGATCACGTTTTTTTTACATAAGAATGTAGTCTTGAGCACATTACATATATCATGCTTCTTACATACAAAACATGGTGGATAATCATTCAAAGACCATGTTTCTGACATACAAAATGTGGTGGATAATCATTCAAAAATCACGTTTTTTTCTTTCAAAACATAATTTTTGAAACACATAACAAAGATCACATTTATAACATACAAAACGTGGTGGATAATCATTCAAAGACCATGCTTTTTCTTTCAAAATGCAATCTTTGAACACATTACAAAGACCACTTTCTAACATAAAAAAATGTGGTTGATAATCATTCAAAGATCATGTTTTTTGCTTTTTAAATGTGTTTAATAATTGTCGTAACAGTTTTGTATTCACCTGACAAATTTGGAAAAAACAAAAAAAAAAAAGAGTCGCCACAAATATTTTTTGGCTAAGTTCGATTGACCACATATTATAACATATCCTTTTAACAAAATCTTAAAATTAATTAAAATTTATTAAAAGAATAATTTTAGGGTCTGCGAAACAATCTGGGTTTGAGAGTTTGTTACACGTTGGGAAGGATTAGCACCCTTACAATGCTCGTTTAAAATAATAACAATTAATTATATGTTATCCATTGATTTTTGATAAAAACAGTCTTATTCTCAGTATTTGAAAAACAATTTTCTTGCTTCTTCATTTATTGGAAATTGATTTTTTTTATTTTATTTTGTAGTGCTCAAATTTTATTTGAGAAAAATAAATTAGAACCTTTTTTATCGAAATAATTCTTAAAATGTTCCAGCACGTTGGTAACATTAGAAGAATATTTTCTCACTTAGAGATTTTTTTAGGCATCACTTCTCAGAATACCTTAGAATCTCATCCTTAGGGCTCAAATTTACTTTTCGTAATAACTTTATTATGCATGCAATGCAAAATACTGATATGTTGATGCATGTATTTTATTCTCTTTTTTAGAAATTTTATTGATTTTTATTTTATTTAAATCTTTGAAGAAAAGAGAAATTTTATTATATTAAAGATTTTCTATAAATATTTCAATACACTGGTAATATATAAAAGAATCTTCTCACCTACGGATTTCTTAAAGCATCTCTACTCAAAATACTTTTAGAATCTCATCCTCGAATAAATTTTTTTCTTATTTTTTTATTGCTTTATTTTTAATTTATTAGTTAATTTTATTTTTTATTAAAAAAGAAAAATTTTTATTGTATTGAAAATTTTTTATAAATACTCTAATACACTGGTAGTATTTTAGAAAAGTGTTTTTACCTAGAGATTTCGTAGGCATCACTACTCAAATTACATTTGAATCTCATCTTGGGTAAAACTTTCATTTTTCTACTTTTTTTATTTTACAATGTTTATTTCAAATTTTAATAAAAATAATCAAAAAAATTTTATTATATATTTCATAATTTATTTTTATTTATTTTAATAAAAATTTATTCTAACAGATATAACCATTTTAATATGTATAAATGTTAATAATAAAAATTTAAAATAACAAAAATAATATATAAAAAATTAAAAAAATTTAAAAAAATTTTTTTTACCTAAACCGGATCGATCAATGATCCAATCAACGTCGGTCTGGTCCAGTTGGTTTGATGGCTCGGAGCTGATCTGGTTTGGGTTTAGCGATTCGAGAATGGTCCAGTTCGGTCCGGGTCGATCCAATTGGATCGATCAGAGGCTGAAGGAGAAGCGGGTCTTCAGGTCGGGTCTTCAACCCCAAGTCGGATCTTGGGCTGACGCGCTGATCCTTTATAGTTCAAAACGACATCGTTTTGATAGTTATTAAAACGGCGTCGTTTTGAAGTTAGGTCTTCTATATAAAAGTCACAATTGTTTTTTAGCTCATTTTCCCTCCCTTCTAAAAAGAAAAACATTATCCCTCTTCCTTTTTCGGACAAAACCCAATGGAGCCAGTCGATCGCTGTCACTACCATCGTCATCGCTGCCACTAATCTTCGACCGCCGTCGTCGGTGATTGAAAAATTTTCAAAATTCACCTAATACTTCTCCCAACCTCCAGAGTCCAGATCTGAGCCTAGTTTTACAAAAATATGCTCTAAATAAGCAAATCTGGCCTGAAAAGTTTAGCTAAATTTTATTTTTATGTTTTTTTTATGTCGGTGCTAGGTTCCCCTACTTTGGGGACTGTGGTTTTTTTTGTTCGCTTGGTTTTTATGTCAATTTTTTAAAATTGTTTTTTTGAATTTGGCAAAAAAAAATTTTTGTAGGGCTTCTGGTTTTTGTTTTAATCGATGACCTATTTTTTTATGCAGGCAATGAGTTTTATTTATAGAACTTTATGGGATTCAAATCCCAGATTTTCAAATCGAAATCCATGCTGCCAAGTTAGGCAGGGTGTCAGGTGGCTATCGGTGGTAGCGGTGCTGAGATTTTAGACTTTCGGAAAGGGTGCATTTAATGCATTTATATTTTAGTTAAACCGATCAGAACAGAAAAGAAAAAAAAGAAGAAAAAAGAAAGAAATTAAAAGAAAATTAAAAAAAAAGAAAAAGGAAAAATGTAATAATAATAATAATAAAAAAAAATATAAAATGGTATTTACAACTGCCCTTCTTTGCCTATTTCTGAGAATCAAAAATAAGGCAAAGATAAACAAACAACTATTTTGTTTGGAAAGAAGAAACATTGAGTACAAAATCCTTTTTTTTAAAAGGTCCACTAAACAGAGGTTCAACGACATTTTTAAAAAATTTAAAAAGCTCTCTGAACAGAGGCTCTACAACTTTTAAAAATTTAAAGATGCTCCTTTAAGCAGAGACTTAACGACTTTTGAAAATTTAAAAAGGCTCCTCTAAACAGAGGCTCAATGATTTTTAAAAATTTAAAGAGGCTCATCTAAGTAAAGGCTCAACAACTTTTGAAAATTTAAAGAGACTCATCTAAGTAGAGGTTTAACGACTTTTAAAAATTTAAAAAAGTTTCTCTAAGTAGAGGCTCAACAACTTTAAAAACTTCATCTTGGAATAGGCTCCTCTAAGCAGAAGCTCTACAACTTTAAAAATCTCATCTTAAAAAGGCTCTTCTAAACAGAGGCTCAATAACTTTAAAATTATCATCTTGGAAAAGCTCTTCTAAACAGAAGCTCAAAAACTTTAAAAATCTCATCTTGGAAAAATTCTTTTAAGCAGAGGCTCAACAACTTTAAAATTCATCATCTTGTAAAAGCTCCTTTAAGTAGAAGCTCAACAACTTCAAAAATCTTATCTGTTCTTAAAATCGAGTTCTCATTTTTGAATAAGTAAATTTCTCTTTTCTGAAATCTTTTGTTTGATTATTATCTTCATTTGAATATCAAAATCTTGTTTTTCATTAGAAAATGAAAAGTCTTGTCCTTATTATAACTGTTCATGGATACATGTACTGAGTGCTCTAAATGTAATGCATGTAATACAATCAAAATTATTCATTGTTGTAAAAAGGTTCTCGAAATCTCTCACTTTTGCTTTTTTTTTATCAGAATTCTCAACAATTGCCATATGACCAATCTGTTCTTAGCATCTGACCATTGTATTCTTCCCTAACAATACTTTTCTTCTTCAAAAGTCTGTAACATTAATGTTTTATCATGCTTTTCTCATCTTTTTCCATTTGTCTTTGTCAACTTTTAAAAACTAATGCTGAGATCTTTCGTGTTTGTTTTCCTTTTCATCATTTTAAGTTTAAGACAAGCAAAATGTAATCACACATTTCTTCTATTTGTACGGTGAACAAAAATATCAAATGAGATAAAAGAATGGATAGGTGTTATTAAAGAAAAGAAAATATATTTCATTAAACTAATAATAAGTGCATGACAAAGTGTTTGAGTCTAAACAAAGATGCCCAAATAATGATCATAAGATAATCATGAACAAAATATTCCTAGATTTTTTTTCTAAAACTAAATTAGATGACTTCCTTGATTCTTTAGAGTTTATCAAACTACATTTGCCCCTGTGTTGTGGGATCTTCTCTTAATGATGCTTTTCCTTCGTATCCAAGCCGTATTTTTTAGGTTTTCAACTTAGATATGTCATTCTTTTTCACTTTTTGTTTTTGTTTTTTTTGTTTTTTTAAGCAAAATATTTCTTTATAGCATCTGAATTTATTGGAGTAGGTAAATCACCTTCATCCATCTCTATCAAAATTAATGCCCCACCAGAAAAGGTCTTTTTCACTATGTACAGGCCTTCCCAATTTGGTGTCCATTTTGCTTGATTGTCATGTTGATTTGGAAGGATCCTTTTCAGCACCAAGTCTCCTTCCTTAAAGCGACGGGGATGGATTTTTTTGTCATGTGCTCTCATCATCCTCTTTTGATATAATAGACCACGATAAAATGCTGTAAGTCTTTTCTCTTCAATTAGATTTAATTGCTCATAGCGATTTTGAATCCATTTTGCTTCTTCTAACTTTACCTCCATCAGGACTCTCAATAAAAGAATTTTCACTTCAACCGGTAACACAACTTTCATTCTATATACCAAAGAGAATGGGGTGGCCCCAGTAGATGTTCAAACTGATGTTTTATAAACATGCAAAGCAAAAGGCAACTTCTCATGCCAATATTTGTAAGTATCAGTCATCCAAGATTTTTTTGATATTCTTATTTGCAACTTCCATTGTCCCATTCATTTTTGGACGATATGGTGTCAAATTATGATGATGAATCTTAAATTGAGTGCATACTTCATTCATCATTTTACTGTTTAAGTTTTTGGTATTATAAAAAATAATCATTTCTAGAAGTTCATATCTGCATATTATCTCCTTTTTTATGAACTTGCATACCATAGATCATGTCACACTAGCATATGATACAGCTTCTACCCACTTTGTGAAGTAGTCAATCATCACAAAGATGAATCTATGCCTATTTAAAGCTTTTGGAGTAATGGGACTGATGACATTGATGCCTCACATAGAGAACGACCACGGAGGAGCCAAAATGTGTAATGCTGTTGGAAGAGCATAGAACTTGTCAGCATAGATCTGACACTTATGGCATCTTTTAGCAAAACTAATACTGTCACTCTCCATTGTCAACCAATAGTAACTGGCCCTCATGATTTTCCTAGCCAACTTAGATATGACCATTTGCATGTGCCCAACAAACTTTATCATGCACTTCTTCAATAATCTTTTTCGCTTTAGCTGCATTCACACATCTTAAGAGCACTTAATCTTGACCTCTTTTATAGAAGACATCTCCATCCAGGAAAAAACTCATAGCCAACCTTTTGATAATCTTTTTATAAATTTTTGTTGCATATTCTAAGCATTGCTGGCTTTTGATGTATTGCATAAGGTCATGATACCATGGCTTTTCATCAACTTCTTATTCGACACCTGAATAATGTGCTGGTTCATCCTTCACATCCAGCTTGATGGGTTGAATTTTAGTATTTACATCTATTTTAATCATTACAGCTAGAGTAGCCAATGTTTCAGTAATTTGGTTCTCCTCTCTAGGCAAATGCTCAAGTTGAACTTCTTCGAATTGTTTGACCAACTCAGGATGTATTTATAGTATCAGATCAACTTGGGATCTTTCATTTTCCATTCTCCTCACAACTGATAAATAACCAATGCTAAATCTCTAAACACATCCAACACTTGACTTTTTCAATCGTTGCTTATAGACCCATACACAGGTCTCATATTTAGCCACATTATTTGTGCAATAAAATTTAGCTTGGCTATGGATGGATAATAATGTCTATCAAGAGATATCAAAATTGCCACAATACCATGGCCTAAAGTGTTAGCAACTCCACCAAAATACATATTCTAAAACTCCTCAATAGGTTCATTTTCTTCAATGGCCATCATATCTTTATCAGAAAAATCTAGTTCATTGGCTCATAATCTTTGGTTGCATGATGGCAAAAACTCGACTATTGCATTTCTTTTAATAGCTTTTTGAGTCACATAAATAATATCATATTCTAAAAGCATAATTTGCCACGCGTGCTATTCTCCCCATCAATGACGATTTCTCAAAGATATACTTAATAGGATCCAACTTTGCTATAAGCAAAGTAGTATAATAAAGAATGTATTGTCGGAGCCTTTGAGCTGTCCAGGCCAATGCACAACACATCTTCTCTAATTATGAATCCTTGGACTCATAATCAGTGAATTTCTTGCTCAAGTAATAAATTGCTCATTCTTTCTTGTTAGTTTCATCTCTTTGCCCCAGCACACATTCCATTGAATTTTCATGCATTATTAAGTACAAAATCAAAGGTTTTCCTAGGGATTGGTCGGTACCAACATAGGTGGATTTGACAAGTATTCTTTGACCTTATCAAAAGCTTCTTGGCATTCATTATTCCATTCTCATGGATCATGTTTTCTAATAAGCTTAAAAATAATATCGTACTTGTAGATGAGTTGAGAGATGAAACGAGCAATATAGTTCAATCTCCTTAAAAAATCTTGTATTTTCTTTTGGAGTACGAGGAGAAGATATGTTCTAGATGGCTTGTATCTTATCTAGGTCCACTTCGATTCCTCTTTCACTAACCACAAAGGCCTAATAATTTTTTGATTTAGCACCGAATGTACATTTGATAGGATTCAACTTCAGTTGAAATCTTCTCAACCTGTCAAACAATTTTTTGATATTGACTATATGATCTTTTCTTTCATGAGATTTTGCAATCATATCATCCATATACACTTCTATCTCTTTATGCATCATGTCATGAAAAAAGTCATCATTGCTCTTTGATAAGTGGCACCAGCATTTTTCAACCCAAAAGGCATGACTTTGTAATAGAATTTCCCTCACATAGTCATAAATGTAGTTTTCTCCATATCATCTCGAGCAATCTTGATCTGATTATAGCTTGAAAAGCCATCTATAAAGGAAAATATGGAATGCCTAGTAGTATTATCCACTAGAGTATCAATATAGGGTAGAGGAAAGTCATCCTTGGGCTTGCCCTATTTTAGGTCTCAATAATCGACACACATTCTCATTGATTTTCATCTTTCTTGGGAACTACACTGTTGGATACCCATTCGGGATATTTTACCATCCTCAAAAATCTAGCATCAATTGTTTTTTTCACCTCTTCTCTTAATTTTTAGTAGCACTTTTTGGGTTTAATGCACCTTAGCTCTTTGCTACATCAGCTTGCATTTTAGTTTCAAAGCGAACTTATTGCTCTACAATATCAGTGTTGAGTCCGGACTATTTGGTAAGACTACACGAACATATCTACATATTCTTCATAGAACTCTTCTAGCTTTTGCCTTTTCAGTTGATAAAAGGGATATACCCAACTTTTGACCTTTTTTTGTTTTCATCGTTTCTCAAATTCACCATTTGGTAATTTTTTGGTAGGATTCAACTGGCTTATCTTCATGTTCTATTAATTTTAACAAAATAAAAGGCAGTGCGTAATATCTAAATCTTTCTTTTTATTAAGTTCATCAACATGAATTAAGTTTTCAAAATCAAATCCGAGATTATTGCCATAATTATCTTCGTATACATTACTTAGGACCCTGCAAAGGGTAAGATGAAAAGAATATTGGCACACAAAAATGGAATGGCAGAAAAAAAATGATTAAGGTAGAATGAAGAATAGAATGATTCGAATGATTCGAATGAATGAAAGTGAAAGCAAATAGAAGAATTGCAGATGCATTTTGTAAGCTTTTTATTAAAATGACAAACGTAAACATATCACAAAAAATCTTTAACACTTGTAGAGAGCAATTGGAGATTTAAAGTTTCACAGTACATTACTTTTCAAAAGTTTTAAAGACAATAAACAGCTCTATAACTTTCCAATTA
This sequence comes from Durio zibethinus, assembly GCF_002303985.1. The sequence continues at coordinate 19,091,436 of NW_019168470.1, read as the reverse complement.
TCTAATTCAAAATCCAAAGGACAAGGGTGCACAAACAACTCTTCATTTTGACTCTTTTTTTTCTTCATCATCCACCACTTGAATGGCTAGCTCTGAAAACTCCTCCACGAATTTTGCACTTATGACTTGAAGCAAATCTGGGTAAATATATCCTCCTGAACGAAAAGAATCATAGAGGTATGGAATGACCATAGGCTCTGACTTCAGCTTATATCTTTCAAGATTAGCCATTTTCTTATCTTTCTTCTCATTCATTATTTTCATTTTGTCCTCTTTTGTTGGCTTATATCCTAAGCTGAATCTGTCTTTCTTGTCATATACTGCTGGTGGCTCTATGATTCCTTGCAGGTTCTTCTCTAGTGCAGTTTCAGGTTGCCATCTCATTTCAATAAGCTGTTTAATGACCATTTTAGTAGTCATAGATAGGTGTGATAAATATAATTTAGATCTTTCAATCATATATATTGTGTTAGCAATCTCGAAAGATCTATATAAACACTCTAGGGCTTCATCTGTTACTTCTACGTAAAAAGTATTTATCAATTAGGTGACTAGTAAATCTTATTCTCCTACCACACATGTAAGATTCCCTCAATAATAAATTTAACTTTTGGTGCAATGAGGATGGAACGACACCTGTCATATGAATCTATAGCCTACCCAGCAAGCAATTGTATGTGGGAGAGATATCCATAACTTGAAATTTCATGTTGAAAGTGCACGGGCCAATCTACAATGACATTTTTATGTCTCTCAGCACCTCTCTTCAGGTTCCATCAAAGGCTCAAACTATCATATGACTAGGCTTCATATAAGATCCATCAACAAGGAGTTTTGTCAGAGTAGCCATAGGTATAACATTGACGGATAAGCCATTATCAATCAAAATCTTAGTCATTATATGACTCTTGCATTTTACAGTAATGTCGAGAGCTTTGGTACTTCTTTAACCTTCAGAAAGAATCTCTTCATCACTGAAAGAGATATAGTTTAAAATTTTTAGATTGCCAACAAGTTGTTCCACATACTCAACAAATACATTATCGGACACATATTCTTAATTGAGCACTTTTAGTAGAGCATTACGATGTGACTTGAGCTTAACAATAATGATATAGTAAAATTTTAGCTGACATATTATTTAATTGTTCTACCACATTATACTCGTTATGTTTTATTAGCTTTAAAAATTTACAAGCTTCATTCTCGAAGATTGGCTTATGATATTTTTTATTTGAGATTATGACAGGATTATTTTGACTTCTCTCTTCTTCTCCCACCTTTACTTTCTCTTTACTGGCTTTTTCTAAAGCTTTTAGAGTATAACATCTTTCACTTTGGCTCATACCTCCTACGCCCATTATATTTAAGTATATGGATTGACCACAACATCATAATCATACTTTCATAGTACTACTTTATCATTTTGGTATAAAAAGGGCTAGGAACTTTAATTGTCACTACTGGTCAAGAGATGGGCTTTTCTGGCCTTGGAATTGGCTTTTCGTCATAATAAATTATTATCGGTTTACACACAAATCTATCAATGGTAGACATTTCAGCTTTTATTAACTCTTTCTTTCTTTGTAAAACTTTATCTGACCCATACCCATTAGTTTTTGCATCTTTTGATGGAATTGGTTACAACTCTCGATAGAATGCCCTAAAACGCCTTTGTAATAATTACAGCTCTCAGTTGAGTTAATCGTATCAGAACAATTTTTGAGGTTCTTTTGATTGCAACATGTCAGCTTTGATTAAAACTTTAAACACCTTAACCAATGGAGTTTTAACCTCTTCTATCCCTTTCTTCACATAGTTTCTTGCCTATCAATCAAAGCATTTATCGATGGCCTAATGTGGTTCAGTAGAGGATTCCCATTAACATTTGGAGTCCTTTGTTGGCTAGTTTCAAAGCTTAACACCTCTTTATTAATTAACCCCTGTAATTTATGATTCAAAGTAGTATAGTTCTTAGTGGAATGACCTGGGTTCCCATAGTGATAATAAAAAATGCATTAGGGTCATACCATTTGGGAAATGGAGGTTTCAAGGTTCGACAATAATAGGAGCGAGTAAATGTTTCTCAATAGGTCAATGATACAAATCTATGTATGTCATGGGAATAGGGTCAAAAGTGGGTTTTCTTGGTATTTTTTTGGGCTTTCAGACCATTATTTGGACTAAGTTTCTATTTTGATCTTGTAGGTACAGCAAGACGATTGTAGGAATAGGTGGGTATCTGAAACGATGGTTGAAATTGAGGTGGATAAGTTAGATGTTGTAGTAACTGGTATGGCTGATATGGATGAGGGATAAAGGTAACATTATTTATAGGAGGGTAATGGGTTTGGTATATTGGAGTGGGGTATGAAGTGAAACCTCTGATCTGTTTCCTCACATAGTTCATCGCTTGGGCTTCATTCTTTTTCTTTTTTAGTGCTACACATTTTTTTACGCTACTTATTTCTCCTGCATCGAGCTTACCATTTTTATAGTATTTTCAATAATCTCACCTGATATCATCATATTCTGTAAAAGTTCTTGGTTACATTGCCTATCAATCTCTCGTAGTAAGGTGCTTTCAGAGTGTTCATAAATAAAACAATTATCTATTTCTCGATGAGAGGAGGTTAGACTTGTGCAGCCACATCTCTCCATCTTTGTGCATACTCTTTAAAATTTTTGTTGCCTTTTTTTCCATACTTTGTAGAGATAGATAGTTTGGAACCAAATCCATGACATGCTGGTATTGTGTAAGGAATGCCCTAGTAAGCTCTTGCTAAAAATTAATATGAGTCCTATCTAGTTACACATACTATCTAGCTACAGATCTCGTAAGATTATCCTGAAATACATGTATCAACAGCTTCTCATCACGAGCATGTGCTACCATCTTACGATAATACATGATGATATGGGTCATCGAACATTTTGTGCCATCATATTTTTTAAATTTAAGAACCTTGAATTTAGGTGGAATGACCACATTTGGGATTAAACATAGCTCGGCTACATCCGTAGAGCCATAAAAATTCATTCCCTCTATGGCCCTAAGTTTTTCTTCTAATACTTTTATCTTCTGTTGGGCGTTGGTATCTTTTACTTTCTCGAATGTCTTTATCCTTAGCTTTTTTCTCTCCTTAGGATCATCCAAATCAAGAACCAAGATTGGGTTGAGTGGTTTTTTCATCATAATAGGATTAACAAAATTTTGGAATTGTCTTGGAGCATGTGTGAATGACATTCATGGATAAGGATTGGAATATCCACCGGGAGTAAGAATTTGTACTCTAGTTCTTTGAGAATGTTGGGTCGATCGTGGCTAAAACCCTAAAGGGTAAATAAGATCTACTATATTTGGTGATTGCTCTTGAAAGTTGGGATTTCCTTTTACTGCTTTTCCCTTGTCAAGTTTCTTAAGCATATCCATTATTATACTAAGATCTCCTCTTAGTTCTTTCTGAGCTTTGTCGATTCTCTCAAATCGACTGGCTTGTTCTTACTCTATGATTCTTGTTTGAGTCTTAGTATTGTAAAAATAATGAGTAGGTTGAGTCAAAATTTTTCGTGAACGAGCTATTTTTGAACTTTTTTTACCATAAAATTTTTTTGAAAAAAATTAGAATGCCATGTGAAAAAAATTTTATTTTTATATTTTGTATTTTTTTGAAAGAAAACAAAAATGGTGCAGATGATACATGAATGCAAGTGAGAAATATTTACTCTTGGACAAATTTCAACACTAAAAATTTTTGTTGATTCCATACAACTTTTATTACATGAGATTTATCATCCTAGAATTATATCCATAAAAGTGTTTGAATTATTCATAATGGTCTTTCGCCTTATCTAGAAAGTTTACTAAGTGTTGTCCATATTCTTCTATGGGATTGACCTCTCTTTTTAATGCTTCTACCTTTTTAACCATCTCTCGTGCCTTTTTCATTGCCTTGCAAACTTGATTGGTCAAGTGCTCTATGTATTGTTGCCTCTCTAAGCTTTTTGCTTTCCTTCTCATGTAGACATCTCTTTTTGAATCACATGTGAAGATTCAATCTTTTTTCCTTCTATGCCACTCATCTATTACTGTTGAAATATGGTGTTTATGGTCTTGCAATTGTAACTCCAAACCTTGGATTATCTGGTGAAGTGATTTTTTTTCATTCAGTACTTCAAAGTACTTTTTTCTCTCTTTTGCAAGCATGGCTTTCAACCTTTCCTTTTCTTTTTCGCATTCCACCAATCTTGCTGAAGCTATAGAGTATAACCCCTTCTAATTCTAGCATTTTTAAGAAATTCTAGTGGTCTCCTCTTGTTTTTCTTGAGCTTTTCTTTTTCATTGGTTCATTTTCTCTCAAAGCTCATTCATTTCACGTTGTCGACTAAGGTAAGACTTGGTGACTTTTTTGGTTTTGAATTGAACTCATAATCTTTTATTTTCTTGGTGCAGATATTTTAAATCATTATTGGCCACATCTCATTCTTTTATGATCTTTTCCAATCTGTTCCCTTATATTTTTGCTTTATATTTCAATTGTCCTATCTTCTCACATAGTCTCAAATTTTATCTTCTTATTTTTTTCTTTTTCAGCTTTTACTTCTTTCTTGACAAGCTTAACTTCTGATAATTGCACTTCAATCGAAAGATTAACCGATTGATGCGAGCTATCATTAGGAGAGACTACCATGTCTTTAGGTCGTTTTACTTTCCAAATTTGATAATCATGGGTGACTTTGTCGATGAGAGGCCCTAATCTCATTTTTCGTATTTTCTTCCATGCTTGGATTAACTGTTTTGAGGTTCTTGGTAGATTCGGTTCATCATAAGAGAATTCTACTTGGATCAGGCTATGAGTGGTAGAAATAAACTACTTTGCACCAAATTGCCTAAGTACCATTAACGAAGTGTAACTCACAATACCCCATAGCCCTAACAATGGTATCCGTGGCTCATTTTTCACATGATACAATAACGGCACATGAGGCATCCAAGGCATCATCCATTCAATTTCATCCTCAGTAAGCTTTCGCAAGAATATGACCCACTCTTCTTCGGTCTTCAACATCAGCCATTGACTTTTTGTAGAACTCTTTGATTGGTGCCTTGTATCGAAGATACGATTTTAAGAATTCACTCTTCTCACTTCTGGCTTTTAGGTAAACACTTTATTCGGATACTGTAGTTTTATCCCAAGCAAAACTGAATACTCTTCAATAGTTGACACTAAATCCTCGTGACTAAAAGTGAAACATCTATAGGATGGATCCCAAAACTATATAGCTACCCTGACCAGCTGTTCATCAATCACTATTGATATGAAAAATGCAATCTGCCCATACTTCTTGCAAAAGCTTTCTTTTTTTTCTTCATTTAACTAACCCCAGATGGTGGATAAGTCTTCTAAATCATTCTGTGTGAGATCCAAATGCACTTTCTCGGGTAACTCAGATACATAATCAATAGGCAAGCAATCTCTACTCTTTTGCTGGGCTTCTTTTGACCAAATATATACTTCATTATATGGCTTACAGGGAACATTGACTGAAGATAAGCAAATCTATAGTTTTACAGAATCCATGAAAATTTTTTAGGAAAAAGATGTCCTAGAGCAAATACCTTGATGTAGAATTGTATGATAAGATTAATGTGAAAAGCAAAAGGAAAACAAAATTGAGTTAGTGTGAGGATGTGGTTTGAGATTGAAAAGTTTTTTTTATGTTTTGAAATTTTTTATTTTTTGTTTGTTTTGTTTTGTTTTCATTTTTTTGGTGTTTTTTTATTATTCAAAACTTTTATTTCTACATACTTTGGTAGTTTCTAAAAAAAGGTAAAACTCTACCTAAGGTTGGCTTTTACGGCTTATTATATGCTTAGTTTGGGTTGATACATATCTAAAGGTTCTCAAATTTTTTCTCATTGTCGTCCATACAGGACTAGTAAGGCACCTCGATCTTCACCTATTACTGGTTACGAAAGGAAAGGGTTTAATTTGAGTGAAAGTATTTTGCTTGCCATTGCGAAGGTTATCACCTCACGAAGGCATAGGTACTTTACTTCCTCCTATAAAGGACAAAGCCCAGGTATAGAGCTCATACATGAGATACATTGTGTCATTATGTGTGCATATCTTTCATAATTTATTTAGAATAATACACATGAAAAAAAAAACAATAAAAGAAATGCGTATGAAAATTTTTTCATTTTTTGGTTTGCTTTTTATTTGTTTGGCATTTTTTTTAAGTAAAAAAAATCTAGGAATTAAAAATTAAATATCGAATAAGGCTGTTTAAATCAAAATTTGAGGATAACACGTAGTTAATTTTAGTTTGACTCTAAAAAATGAATGGGTTCCCCAGTGGAGTCTCCAAGCTATCGTAACGATTTTGTGTCTATCCAATAAATTTGAAAAAAACAAAAAAAAAAGTCACCACCAATCTTTTTTGGTTAGGTGCAATTGGCCACCTATTAAAACATATCCTTTTAACAAAATCTTAAAATTAATTAAAATTTATTAAAAGAATAATTTTAGGGTCTGCAAAATAGTCTGGGTTTATGAGCCGATTATGCGTGAGAAATGATTAGCACCCCCAGAATGCTCATTTAAAACAGTACCAATTAATTACGTGTTATTCATTGATTTTGATAAAAACAGTCTTTTTCTCGGTGTTTGAAAAATAATTTTTTTGATTTTCATTTATTGAAAATTATTTTTTAATCTTATTTTATTTTTTAGTGCTCAAATTTTATTTGAGAAAAATAAATTAGAACCCTTTTTATCGAAATAATTCTTAAAATGTTTTAGTACGTTGGTAACATTAGAAAAATCTTTTCTCACATAGAGATTTTTTTATGCATCGCTTCTCAAAATACCTTAGAATCTCATCTTTGGAGGTTCGAATTTACTTTTTGCAAAAACTTTATTATGCATGCAATGCAAAATGCTGACATGTTGATGCATGTATTTTATTCTCTTTAGTAGAAATTTTATTAATTTTTATTTTTATTTAAATCCTTGAAGAAAAGAGAAATTTTTATTATATTGAAGATTTTCTATAAATATTCCAATACACTGGTAATATATAAAAAGAATCTTCTCACCTAGGAATTTCTTAAAGCATCTCTACTTGAAATACTTTTAGAATCCCATCATCGAATAAAATTTCCCTTTTTCTTATTTTTTTATTCTTTATTTTTAATTTATTAGTTAATTTTATTTTTTATTAAAAAGGAAAATTTTTATTGTATTGAAAACTTTTTATAAATACTCTAATACACTAATAGTATTTTAAAAAAATCTTCTCACCTAGAGATTTCGTAGACATCATTACTCGAAATACCTTTGAATCTCATCGTCGGATAAAACTTTCCTTTTTTTACGTTTTTTATTATTTTTATTATTTTACAAGGTTTTATTTCCAAATTTAACAAAATTATCAAAAAAATTTTATATATATTTCATCATTATTTTTATTTATTTCAATAAAAATTTATTCTAACAGATGTAATCATTTTAATATGTATAAATGTTAATAATAAAAATTTAAAATAAAAAAAATAATATATAAAAAAATCAAAAAAATTTTTTTAGCTAAATCGGACAGGTCAAAGATCCGATCAACACCGATCTAGTTTGGTTGGTTTAGTAGTTCAGAGCCGATCTGGTTTGGGTTCAGCAATTCAAGAACAATTCGGTTTGATCTGGGTCAGTTCAGGGGGACCGATTAGAGGCTGAGGGAGAAGCTGGTCTCCGGGTCGGGTGCACGGATCCTGGGTTGGATTTTGGGTTGACGCACGGATTCTTTACAATTCAAAATGACATTATTTTGATAGTTACTGAAATGACATCGTTTTGAAGTTAGGTCTTCTATATAAAAGTCACAATTTTTTTTAGCTCATTTTCCCTCATTTCTAAAAAAAAAACTCTCCCCCTCTTTTTTTAGACAAAACCCAAAGGGGCCGATCGGTCATCGTCACCACCGTCATCGCCACAACCACTGGTTGTTGACCGCAGTCATCGGTGATCGAAAATTTTTCAAAATTCACCCAATACTTCTCCTAACCTCCAAAGTCTAGATCTGAGACTGGTTTTATGAAAATAAGTTTCAAATGACGCAGATCTGACTTGAAAGGTTCAGCGAAATTTTTTGTTTGCATTTTTTTATACTAATGCTGGGTTCCCCTACGTTGGGGACTGTGATCTTTTTTTGTTTGCTTGGTTTTCTATATCGACTTCCAAAAAAAAAATTTGAATCTGGTAGAAATTTTTTTTGTAGGGCTTCTGGATTTTTTTTAATCGATGGCCTCTTTTTTTCGTGCAGGTAATGAGCTCTATTTATAGAGCTTTCTAGGATTCAAATATCAAATTTTCAAGCCAAAATCTATGCTGCCAAGTTAGGCAAGGTGTCAGACGGTTGCTGGTGATCGTGGTTGCTGGGATTTTGGACTTTTGAGGAGGGTGCATTTAATGCATTCATATTTTAGTCAAACTAATCAAAATAGAAAAGAAAAAGAAGAAGGAAAAAAGAAAGACAGAAAAAAGAAAAATAATAAAATACAAAATGGTGTTTACAATAATGAATAAAAAAATAACATAATAAACTTACACTTGAACACAATATAACCCACTTTCTCTTTTCAGACAACATCATAGAGCTCTAGTTAAACCTTTTTTTTTTGTTTCACACATAAGCTTCAACCTTTATGATTTCATCTTCGTGTGGTTTATTCTAGCTTATCAGAATACAGTCAGTTTACTCTTTGTTTTGTACAATTTATTCTATATATTTACATTGAATTAGATGTCTTCTTATTATATTGGTAGATTTGGGTTAGATCTTAATTGAAAAGTTATTGATCTATCATATATGTTCTTGTTATTGGTTTTTTGTTCTTGATCTGCAAATGTTTAGTTGCTATTTCTTTGTCTAATCAAATATTTTCTTACTATTTATTTTTCGTTGGATATAACTTAAATCTCGATCTATAAAATGCACATTTTTCTTTTGACACATGTTTTCAACATTAACAAAAATCTTTCTTAAACAGTTGTGGCTCATTTACTAATAAAAAAGAAGATGTAATTGATAGCAGCATTTATTTTGCAAATGAACCAAATAAAGAGTATGTTTGCTTATTGTTGATGTGACATTAGTTACAATGAAACTTAAAAAAAGACGTAGAATATCTTATGCTGATGAAACTCATTATAGGCTTCAGATTGGGTCATTGAATTTAAATAAAATGGTCTTTAAGAATGATAGACAGAATGTGGATAATTGTAGAATGGATAGGAGAGTTTTTGCCAAATTATTTCAATTGCTTCAAATACAATGAGAATTAAAAGCATCTAGACATGTGTTAATAGAAAAAATGGTTTTTGGCTTCCTCCACATCAATGCTTATCATACAAAAAATAAAGTTATGAAGCATCAAGTTGCTAGATCTGGAGAGACAATTAGTGGGTAATTTCATGCTATATTGAATTCTATTTTGAAATTAGATTCCTTGTTCTTTAAAAAACCAGAATCGATACCAGAGAATTTAACAGATAATAGATAGAAATGGTTCAAGATAATGCATTTATCATTGCTTACTCTAAATAAATATTAATAAATCCAAATTTTTTATAATGTATTAATTAGAGTTGTTTGGTTTAGGGTTGTTTAGGTGCCTTAGATGAAACATACATAAGGACGAATGTAGACTTGGTTGATAGGCCTAGGTACAACACTAGAAAAAGTAAAATTGCTACCAATGTTCTTAGTATTTACACACCAGACATGCAATCAATTTATGTTCAACCAAGATGAAAAGGTTTTATAGTAGATGGTAAAGTGCATAAGGATGTCATTACACATAAAAATGATTTAAGGATCCCACAAGATATTAGTTTTAAATATTTTAGTTTTAGTTTTGCATAGAACACGTTTTAAAATGTATATTAATGTTGTATTAGATTTTTACTATTTGTGTGATGCTGGATACATAAATGAGAAAGATTTTTGGCACTTTATAAAGGTCAAATATACCATTTAAATGATTGGAGACCAAGATACTAACCGACGAGATCCTAGGAATATTTCAATATGAAACATCTTAAGCAAAAAATTATATCGAGAGATGTTTTGGTATATTGAAAGCTAGATGGGAAATTTGAAAAGAAGAATCTTTTTATCCAATTAAAATACAATGTAAAATCATTTCTGCTTGTTGTCTTCTCAATAATTTTATCAGGTTTGAAATGGTAATTAACCCTATTGAAAGTCATGTTGTTAAAGTGAGTAATAGCCAAGCAAAAGGAGATGAGCAATAAAGATTAGGCATGTTGAGCCAAATGATGCTTGGATTGAATTTAGAGATAACCTAGCACAAGAGATGTTCACGAATTGGTTGCAATCCAATGGTTAAAGATATTATTTTATTTTTCTGTTTGATTGATAACATTGATGTGTGTACGATATGATTGAGTGTATTATTTATGGTCTACATTTGTTTTATATTTGTTTTTTTTTTTTTTGCTAGTGTACAATGTAGTTGATTATTGTTTGCAATAATATTTGTATTGTTACCATATCTATCGATTTTATTTTTGCACTAATTATTAATTCATCTTATTAGTTGTTGTATTGATATGCATTTATTGCATAATGTCTAACCATATAATTAGGATATCAAAATGTCATCATTTGGTGCCAACATAAGAAGTACATTTATAAGAAGAAAACAAACCTCACAGTAGGTAATCATACTTTAACAAAGGCTGAGGATGTCGTACTAGTCCAATGCCTACATATTTTGGCTAATAATTCTATATGAAAAGTAGACAATGGAACATTTAGAGTTGGCTATCTAAGACATCTAGAAAGGATGTTGGAAGACAGAATTCCAGAAGTAGAATTGAAAGCAAACCCATACATAGAATCAAGGGTAAAATTACTGAAAAGATAATATCATGTTATTTTTTATATGCTAGCCAATGCAAGTAGATTTGGCTAGAACAATAGGAACAAATGTATAACTGCTGACAATGATGTATTTGATCAATGGATTTGGATAAGTAGTTAACATAAATGTAGAAGTTACATGATTGTTGATTTCTTATCAAAATTTTTTATACATATTTAATTTAACTTTTGTGTAGACTTATCCTTGTGCTAAATGGGTAAGGAACAAACATTTCTTTCACTTTGATGACTTCAAAATTATTTTTGGATCCAATAGAGTTATTGGTCAAATAGTATTTGATGCAGTGGAATCATTTAATACTGATTATGATGTTAACTTTGGCTCTAATAAGAATGAAGCCAACACTGATTAAGAGTGAGAGATATTAAATGATGATATTTTTTAAGGTTTAACTTATGCAACAACCTGCTACAAATAGAATGCTGTCGGTAAGAAGTATTCTAAGAGTGAAAATAGTTTAGTTGAATTGGTTAAGCAAATTGACAATATCAAGGTTGTATATTATGAGACAACATAAAAAGTCAAAGACATTTCATTTTTCTTCAAAAAAGAAGTCGAGAGTAGTGATAGGTAGATGCTGCTCTTCACTAAAATCATACAACTAAACGTTTTCTCTCAAGATGAAATACTTTCTACTAGTGAGTATATCTTAAGGGATATCCAAAAATTGATTTCTTTTTTGCATTTCCATATGAATTTAGAAAGTATTACATACGAAAGCAATTGAATAAATGTAATCCTATCGACCATTATTTGATTTTCCTTTTTCTAGAACACATGTAGTTGATTTTTTTTATTGACATCATATTTGTTTTATATTGTTAAGATATTATAATTACATTTTTTAACTTATGGATGTGGTTTAAGGCTGAAATATTATAATTATCGAATGTAATGGTTTATAGTTTCATATTTCCAAACATATTGTAATGTTTTATAGTTGACATTTTTTAATTATATTTTTTAAAATGTCATATAAGTATATCAAACATATATTGAATTTGACATAAGCCACATATAAATGATAAAAGTTGGACTTGTATAAATGAAAATTTTAAGACTTGTATATATGAGAAGCTTTAGACTTGTATAAATCACAAAATTTGGACATATTTAAAGAAAAAATTTGGACTTGTATTAATTATAAAATTTGGACTTGTATAAATGAAAAAATTACTTACATTGATTTTACATCAATATACAAATTTACATAAGCCAACAAAGGGAAAAGACTCTTTGTCCTCATGTCCTCACTGTATAAATTTGGATATATAGTCAGACTATTCATGGAGCACTTCATTTATTTTCTCTTAAGTGAATTCTTTCTTTCTAACCCATTGAAAAAATTGAATTAATGTAATCAATGTGCAATTCATAATCATGTTTAGGTTGGAAACATATATATGTACTTTAAATTTATGCTAACCTTATCTGGTGTACTCATAAGATCGTTGTAAACTATATCCTTCATGAAACGGAGGATATAATACCCACATTCTAAAGTTCTTGGTTGATAAAGAACCTACAAATCATTGTTGGATTGTCAAGCGTGTTGTCAAGTGCTTTTCACTAAACCATAAACAATTAAAGAAAATAGAATAAACAAACTTACCGAAAATGTAACCCATATTATTTTCTTCTTTTTATTACAGAAAATCAATCCTCTGAAACAAAAAAAAAATCATAAACCTAACATTTTACTAATAAATAAACTGTAAGCATAACGTAAATTATTTGACATAACTAAAATAAGTATCTCTTTATCACATTTGTTAATTGTTGTGACAATTTTAGGTTACCTTTTTTTAGGTAAAAAATGTAAACCCTATAGGTTACATGTTCAAGACAATCAACTACCAATGACTCTTGAATAAATAGTATCAAGACCAATGTAAAAATGTAATACTTTTAACAATTATCAGATTTGTATAAATTATAATAAAGTAATTAACAAAGTAAACAATGAACACATACACAACATTATAAAATGTGATAAAATATTGCAACTCTCTTTCCATTGCATATGCCAAAGCAAATGCACAATAAGGTACATTACCATACCACTTGATATATGATTTAGGTCAATGAATCTATAGGCAACAATCATCTATCTCTCTTTCACATGTTTGTAAAGGAGGTTACATGATAAATACAAATATATTATAATATCGATATACACTTTATATGAATGAATATATATTACATATATTTATATAAATATATAAGCCAACCTCATGTATGCCAATATTTTTGTAACTGAAATCTCCATCATCGAACAACATCTAATAATCTCCTTTTACCCAATCCACATCACCAATAGATAACCAAATAGTTTATCATCGATTTTCATGTTTATTAGTAATCCACCAAGTAAACTCTGTTGCGCATACTTAAAAAGCGCATGCATACTTGATTTTGCAAGTGGATTTTGGATAATTTTAGCCTAAAATATCTATTACATAAAAAAGTGTATTTATATAAAATCAAATCACAAAAATCAAAGAATCTAATTAATTAGTTTAGAACGTGTATTATCAAATAAAAAGATTGGTCAAAAATTTCAACCACAAATTCATTTCCTACATTGTCAGTAAATGACTGACCCATTGTATTAGTTCCATAGCTATCAATTGTGCTTTCAATTCCATAATTCGTTCATTTTATTGAGCTACTATGGATAAATATTCAATAGTCTTAAATGTATGGGGGTGAGGTTTTGTTTTGAAATAATTTGTTAGACAAACAAAGCTCTTAACACCTATAACACAATCAAATTTATCTTTTGAACCAAACGCTAAGGTCAGCACATCTACGCCATCGCCAGATTTAAGTTCACTAGATGTGCATCTCATAGCTATGTCGTCATAAAACATAAAATGCATACATAAATAAATATGATATATTAACATACATAAATAGATAGAAAACAGCAAACGAGATATAAATCTGATATGAACTTACTATCTTCTTAACCATTTCTTCAGTTACTTGATCAGTATATTCTTCAGTTTTTTATAGCATATGCCTTTTTCCAAACATCTTATCTCGATATTTCATTGCTTCATTTGAATATTTTCTGAAACCATATCACAATATAAGATTACAACTTGAAAATAATTGAATTTCAAATTCCTTAAACCATATGTATAATACACAATAAAAAAAATTTACAAGTTTATATTTCACATTTGTATACTACCTTTTTTTTATGATTGATACTGACACTTTTGTTAAGCCCTTATTTTCTATTAGGCATTTTTATTTTCTATTATCAACAAATTCAAGAACACATGAAACAAATAATTTTAATACCAAATGAAACAAATAACCCAGCTTTAATAATTTTTCAAAAAACAAAGATTGCTATGTATACATTAAATTCATTTGATAGCATAGTTGAAATAAACTTTTTCCACTCTGCATCACTAATTGCATCTGAATATAAGGTTCAGGGATGAGCCAACAGTTCAAAATTATTAGCAATAGGTAATATATATTTTTTAATCAATCTACCTTTAAAATCTCTGAATTTTAATACAGTAGATTGCTATACAACCTTCTTATACTCAACTAAAATGTCAAAATGCTCCTATAAAGAATAAATTAAAAATTTTGAACAAGGCAGTGTAATTGTATTCTATAAGCAAAATACATTAATGGTAAATAATTTTAATTTGATTAATATAACATACCATAATAGATTCCCATATATGGTCTTTTTTATCTGATGGATTGTTGCTCCAACTATTGTAATTAATGGATATCATCTCTCGAACGAAACACTCAGTATGTCTAGCCATCTTCAATGCACCACTTAAAACAGGCTATCATTATGATTGAATTCAATGTGTACTTTACCTTCTTTTTTTTTTTTGAACATAATATGTCAACCAAATATTCTTCATCATGTTTGGTTAAGATAGACATGTGTTCTTCTGGATCCATTATATCAACTAATCTATACAAATAAATATGGAATGGCAAAAACAGAACAAACATGTGTTCGTAAACATGGAAAAAATAGGATCCATTATATTAACCAAAATCAAAATGTGTTCATCACGATCCATTATATCAACTAATTTATTTATTTTTATTGTGTTATAACATATATTTATATATGTTTATATTGTTCATAACATAAAACCTAGAACTAAAATTGATTTATGTATCTCAAGTCCAATGCCCTCTCAATTGGAGTGCACAATGAAACAATTAAGCACAATAACATAAAAGAACACTCTAAACCAAGATACTAACTTACAATCATAAAATTAACTTAATAATGCATGAAACATAGCAAAAAGATAAAATCAAATAAATAGAATGGCATAGGCCGAATGCAAGAAAAAAATCAAGTGAACAATATACTTAAGTTAATCAAATGCAATATGAACCTAAAAGTATCAAAACATGGATTGATTCATAAAAGAAATACTATTGATTTTTTTTTTGTTTCATAACATAAGAACATTGCATGAGAATTCTTTGTTACCTGAAATGATGGTGATGGAGATGACTGTAACAATAGAATCAACAATGGAAGCAATGTAGCAAGCAATGATGGTGGCAATAAATGGGGCCCGTACTACTTGGCAACGAGTCGATGGCGTGGGGTTTTTACTTTTAGGTTTAAAGAAATAGAATTTGGTTTGTTAAGTAATATTCTGATGAGTGGACTTAAAATAAGTTTATAAACAAGTGTAAAAACTGCATTTTCACTTTAAAATTTTTAATTTTTGTAAATTTTTTTCAATTAAAGATCACGTTTTTACTTTAAAAATATAGTTTCTATAAATTTTTTTTTCAATCAAAGACTACATTTCTACAATAAAAAACATAGTATTTATAAGAAAAATTTTCAATTAAAAACTAAGTTTTTTACTTTCCAAAATGTAGTCATTGTAAATTTTTTAAATCAAAAATAAAAAAAAAACATAATCTTTATAATATTTTTTCAATTAAAGACTACGTTTTAAAAAATGTAATCTTCATAAAATATTTTCTCAATCAAAAACTACATTTCTACTTTAAAAAACATAGTCTTTGTAAAATTGTTTCGATCGAAGACTATACTTTTACAATAAAAAGCATACTTTTTTTGTAGAATTTTTTTTTTCAATCAAAGACTATGTTTCTACTTTTAAAAACTATAGTCTTTGAAAAAAATTTCAATCAAAGACTATGTTGTAGTCTTTGTAAATTTTTTTCAATCAAAGGCTACATTTCTACTGTAAAAAATATAGTAAAATGTAGTTTTTGTAAAATTTTTTTCTAATCAAACACTATGTTTCTATGTTTTTACTTGCATAAACATAGTGATTGTAAAATTTTTTTTTAATCAAAGACTATGTTCTTGAATTTATTATATATATATTTGTTCATAATAAAACTAACTTATTTTTAACATTATAAAAATGAAAACCATTTTTATTTTGATTGTTTAATGGTTGTTACAAGTCTAATTTTAATAAAATAATAGGTGTTTGAAATGTTGGTCGTGTTATTCACATATAATGAGGGTCATTATAGTAAAAAACTTTTATTACATAATCTAACTTTCTCCAAAACTAAACACATGAATCTAACATTTTCATAACATAAAGAATTACCTATTTCTAAGAATCCACATTTACATAGGGATTGCTTTCCCTCTTCGAATTTAAGAATCCATAAACTAAATGCTTTTTAAAAAATTAAGTTTAAAGTTTAAAAAATCTATTTAGAATTTTATTTGTTAAATATTTAGAATGCTAAATATTCTAAGGATGTTAAATATTTCAAAGTTCAAAAGATAATATTATAATGTTATAATGTTCTAACATTATAATCCATTTTGCTTACTATTTTGCTACCATTTTAAAGGATGCTTAGCTCCATTTGTAAGTGCAGTCAAAATATTTTTGAATTTCTACTTTTGATTGATTTCCCTTATTTATATATATATCTTGTTGTTTTGATGTATGTATTCATTTATAAATAATTTAGTTTCTTTAATGATGGATAAATAATTGCATCAAATGTTGATATCTTATTGATCTTTTTTGTTTTTTAAACTTCTTTGAATGTTAATTGTGTTATTGTATTTTAAGTTAAGAAATTTTGTTCCTTAATCTGTTTCAATGCATTTGATGTTTACTTGACATGTGATATCATTTTAATCTCTTATCTTTCTATAGGAATGCATAGTCAACTGGTTTGTTGATTACTTGTATTAATTGGGAATAAGTTAAAGACTCTTCTATTTAGTAAGAGGCTATTGGCTACATACTTTCAATACATGTAATATGATTATTCGACTACTAACAACTTATTTTGAAGTAGTTTCTAATTGTATAAGTAAATGGCTTTTGGAAGATTACCTATTTAATTTAAGTTGTACATCCTAAGAGTAATAGATAACATGCTTGTTTGTTCTTAACTTTTTTTTATCCAAAATTGAGTTAATATCACATATTTCTAAAGCTATTATTAGTCTATGCATTATGTCAAGTTGGAGGATTCCTTGTTTCAAAATTTTGACCTAGTTCTTTGAGTGCCTATGTATGTCCATGAACTATATAAAATATTTTGATTCTATTAAGAAAAGGATATTAGACACTAAATTTCGATATCCATTTGAGCTAAATATTTAGAATGCAAGAAAAGATGTGAAACATTTTACCATACCTCTTGTCAAGGCTAAAATATCCCTTATTTTATCTATGGGAGAGAGTTTGAGTACCAATCCATTTGGCTTGTCGAATTTCTTAGCTAAAAACTTATAAAAAGCAAAAATTTATTAGTGAAAATGAAAAATGAAAGAAAGTAAAAATGCTTGGCCAAGTGGAGAGAATTGGTTTGGAAAAGTAAAGGATCTCACCTTAAATTTTTTTTTTTTATGTAACTATTAATCTCTTTGAAAAGTTGCTCCAAATAAGGCTTGTAATATAAGACTCTTTTCATTAAGCAATAGTTGCTTATCATCTATAAAAAAAGAATCATGATCGTCACATCAGATTGATCAAGTTTAAATATATATGAAATTGATCAACCTTTAATGCTTTATAAAACAATGTAAAAAAAAAAAGATACTTTCGACACATATTAATCATACATGTCTGCTGGTTAACATTTTTATCCATCTAATCAATTTTATGAAAGCAAAAAGTTCATTAAGCTTTGAATGTCTCATCAACAATTTTATGAGATTCCAAAATTCTTACATAGCCAAAGATCATAGTTATATTATACATACCATAAGAAATCCACTGTAATGAAACATGTTGCTTATATCATTGTCTAGAAATAAACTTTTTTAAAGAGATTGGGAGAATGTGATTTACCTTAAAATCTTTGGTCTGTCATCGACCTAGCATTTAAAATTCTTGCACAAATTAAAATCTATAATTTTTTATTTAAATGCCACATCACATCACACCAGATGAAATGATCACACCAAAAAGCAACATTAACTTAAAAAGCAAAAATAGATAAAAGAAATAAGTAAATAATAAAAGTTACGAATGAAACTATTATTAAATGTTCTCATTAAGCCTAGCAAAGGCAACAATTGAAATGGTCATTCTACTTATATGGGTGATTTCATTTGGATTATTTCTAAGCTCTACACTAACAACACTTTTAGCATCTTGCCTTGTATGCTAGCAATTTTCTAGTTGCACCCTATAAATAAATTGAATCTCATAACTCTTTAATACAAACCACAAGCTAAGACACCATTTTAAATTGAGATTATATAAAACAATAAGATCACATAAGAAAAGATAATGAAACACTAAATTTTAGAATTTCAAATTATTCTGTTGATATTATGTGGACAACTTGATAAATAAGAATAAAAACACCCTTTTTATAATATTAAATGTAATATATTAATTTTTTAAAAATAACTATATTGCAAGCACTAAAATGGGGGTATACTTAGACAATTTAAAAAGAGAGGCATACCTAACAATTTGGTTTAGGTCTAGAAACCAAATTCTTTACTATCATGTATTTTCTAACATTTAATTAATTATTAAATTCACTAAAAATTTAGTTCTGGCTTTCATGGTAATTGCATCATTATTGCATCAAAACAAATATCAAATCTTCTTAATCTCATCTCCTAAACCCTTCAACATTGATTCCAACATCAATGATTTTATCTCTTTCTTTTTAGATTTTTATATTTTTCCCTCATATTTCTCCGCATAAAAATTATTGTCTAATAATCAATACCCAAAATTAAGGAATGCAATTCAAGATGACTAAAAAGGTCTAACCACAGTCCATCATACGCATGAGAAAATGGGAATCAATGCATAAAATTATTTAGTAGGAAAACACCATTGGATTTGTAAAATGTTGAAAAGAAGGCATACTTCATCTCCTACAATTTAAATCCTAGAAATACAAAAAAACAATTTAAAGTTAAATATAAGTCCTTAGGCGTTGACTCTGTCTTGTTCAGAGGAAAGTTCATTCAAATCCCTAGAAGGAAAAGATTTAAACTCTTTGGAAACGTTAGACAATCAATTTAAATGACATAGCCCTATCATGAATTTAGTCTAGTCATGAATCAATTAAACCATTTACTTTTTCAATCTTGTAGCTCGAACAGTACAAGAAAATTGAGAATATTAATAGATTTGAATTTTAGTGAACAAATTAAGTTTTGTTTCATAAAATTCAATTCATGAGTATAGATTTCAGTTTTTACATATTAAAGTAGTGAAGCTTTATAGTTTCTCAAATATGAGATTGTCAGCATTATAATCTCCTCATTAAATTTTGAAGTTTTTATCAAGCCAACACATCTCATATAGAACTAGGATCTTACTAGGTGTTGGTATTAAAAAGCTTGCTCACATCGTGTAGCAATTGACTCCCACTTATTATTGACAAAAAAAGAAATCTTGCTTATTCGGATTTAAGAGATGGCTACAACACTTCTGTTTTAATTATCGCTCTAATTTTAATTATGAAGACCTATATTCAACCTGTGAGATATTATCTGTTTTGAATTCAAAATCTTATGATTTTATCTCATAAAAAGCTTCTCATAAGTATATATTTAAGTCTACATATATCATCATTAATTTCAATGCAAGATTAAGCGTATATCTCGAGCATAACTTATATAATTTATATCTTTAAAATAATAATATTTTACCTTATTAACATTTTTTCTATTTAGCACATATTTATTATTTATATGTTTTACGGACAAATATATTATTGATTAGTGATGATTTAATAATATACAAAACTAATAAAGAAACTAAATTTAATTTTATGACTTTTTTTTTTTCAAATTTTATGTTTTGGTAGATTTTATAAAAATTAAAATATTTGTGTTAGTTTTAATCATAAATAATATTAATCATAAGTATATCAAGATATAATATGAAAAGAGAAAAAATACTTATCTTAGTAGTAAAGAGAAGACTTTAAAATATTCAAATCTATGTTTTACTCTCACTATTTGAGAGTTTAGTTTAACTTTATGTTAGTTTATATATATATATATATTTTTTTTTTTTTGTTCATTAATTTTTCTATGGATGTACTAATCGATATATACTTAAAAATTATTTTATTGTGATTGTAATTTACAATATATAACTTCACACAAAGAAATATAAGACACAAAACTGATTCTGACTCTAATTTCTGATTTTTTATAGGTATATATATGAAAAGCTAATAATAATAATAATAAAAGAAAACTCTATTTTTTTTTCTTTCTTTTACTCTATCCCAAGGAAGTTTATTAAGTAGAAATAAATAATCGAACAAGGAAGGAAACAAAATAAATTTCTCCCTTGTCCATAATACATAAAAATAGATGAAAATCAATAATAAATTATAGAGTAATCCTTACAAACAAAACTTGCTAAACTAAAGGGATAAATAAGATAAACCATAAGCCCTAGTCAACTGACACAACTTTAATATATACTAGAGGTATTCTTGCATTTCGAAATGAACTTAGTAAAGTATGTAACATAATAAATATCAAAATAATGCAATTACAAAAGTAATTCACACAACATAGTTTGATTTTCATCACTATTACAAATGAATTTCAAACTAATTCTCAAGAGATAGTTTGTTGTTCATCTTTTCTTTTGACCAAAAAATTGTTGAAGGTAGCACATTCACATGCCTTAAATGGATCTTAAAGTCTGGATATATTTCTTGTTCATAACTACTTTGTTATTAAAAATCAGATTGGATTAATATATATATATATAATGTGGGTTTAGATAGTTTTCAATCTTCATCTTTGTTTTTCCCTCGCATAAATGGAATGTAAATGGTTAGGTAAACAGTAGATAAAAAAATGACTTACAAATATGTAAAACTCAACTTAAATTAAAACATATTAATGCATCAGAGGAAAAATGATCTAACAAATAAAGATACTTGTAAAAAAAGTAGATTACTACTTTAAAGAGACTAAAAATCACAAAAGTGATTATTAGATATATGTTGATACCAAATTTAAAAGGTCATACCCTTAAGCTACAAATTAGAAAATTATTGCTCTTGGTGTCATATAATTGTTACTGAAGTTCACTTACAATATTAAGGCTAATTATAAGAAGTTCATTATCGGTTATCAAATGGTTGTATGTTCATCAAGTGAGGTGTTATATAAGTAGGTATGTCCATACCCTTAAGTGATGAAAATGGTAGTCCTATTCCTAAGAAGTTAGTATATAAAAAGATTTAATAAATACTAAAGGAAAACAATATATATATAATGATGTTGTGATAAAATGAGTCTACATTCGGATATAACATGTATATGAGTATTCCTTAGTAGCTAAAAAGTGGCCTAAGATATCAAATATGGATCTTCTTACCAAAATTATTAAAGATATAGAATCAAACATAGGAAGTGTAAAGCTACATGAAACCAAAGCTATTACATGTAGACAATATTATTATTCCAATCAAATTTTTTTGGTTTTTTTTAGTAAATTCTTTAGGAAAAAGGTCATATGGAACTTTTATTGTTGATGGTGATGTGGGGATTTGGTCCCTATCTAGTTTATAGTTTGTGTTTTTGAGCTTTAAGTTGAGAACTTAGCATATTATTAGTTCTTTTTAGAACATCAACCTAATTATTGTACCTATTTCCATCAATTACCACCTCTGCTTCAATCCCTTGTAAATCATAGATCCTCTTCAAGCTATTGAGTATAAACATTTTTCCTTATCTTTACCCGTAGAATAGAAAAAAAATAATAGTTTATTTTTTATTTGTACTAAACTTTTAGTAGTGATCATAAGACATTTGCTTTAGTCTTAGTTCTTTCATAAATCAAAATGATGAAGTAAGATTAAGAAATTGGCATTCGACAATGTAGACACCAGTTTTGTTTGGGTCTACTATTTTCATTTCAGTATAATATTAATAATTTTAATAATAATTTTGAAAAATAAATAATTATTAATTATATAAATAAATAAAATAGAAAAACCAAAAAACAAAAAAATAAAAAGAAAAGAAAAACAGAAAGTAAGGTGGCTGATGCTGCTGTAGCCCCCGACCAGCCACCCTACAGCCTTCTGTTGCCACCCCTGACCAGCCACCCTACAGCCACCCAAATCCCTTTTTGAACCCCTTACAAACTCTCAACTTCTTCCCCTACACTCTCTCGGACCTCCTCTCAAAAAAACTCTCTCGAACCCCCTTTTCCGAAAGCTCTCAGACCCCCTCTAAAAAAAAACTCTCAGACCAAGAAAATACCCCTCTCTAAAAACCCCAAACAGAACCCACACCAACCACAAAAAAAAAAAACAAACAGGAAAACAGAAACAACAAAAAAGAGACAAACAATCCTTCTCATAGGGAGGAACCTCAGCATCGAGCTCTCTACAAAAACAAAGAAAATAGATCAGTTTTTGTTTCAACAAAACAAAACAAAACAAAAAAGCAAAAAACTTTAAGCCCCGATCTACGATGATCGGGGCTGTTTCTGGTGAAAAGAAAGCTAGATCTAGAAAGAGGGCATTGAAGAGAGCTACCAGAATAATTTTTGCTTTTTTCGACGATCGACAACCACCGACAGCGACCGTCGGTGATGACCCAAGCGGCGACCGACGTGGTGGTCCGTTGACCGGACAGGGAGAGAGCTTTAGAGCTCTCCCCTTTTTTTTTCTTGAAAACAGAAATAGAATGACCAAAAAAATATTTTCGATTATATATAAAACATTGACGAGAAAAAAGACGTTGTTTTAGGCTAAGGAGGATCAGCACATTGACCCAGATCTGACCCGAGATCTATGTAACCAAACCCATGGATCCGTTCTTCCAACAGCTGCTGATCGATCCAGACGAACCGCTAGTGAGCTGATCTGAATTGGTTTGAAACACTAGACTACTCGAACAGTAGATTGAATCACCGAACCGGTCCAACCGATCCAGATCAATATTGATCGGATCGTTGACTGGTTCGAATCAGGTAAAAAAAAATTTTTTTTTTTAATTTTCTAAATTTTTTTATATTATTATTTTTGTTATTTTGAGCTTGTTTTATTTATTCTTGCATGATAAATTCTTAAATTTGTTAGAATAAATGTCTCATTGTTTTAATAATAATAAAAATGAAAACGATTAAAAATATATATTAAAAATGTTCAAAAAAAATATTTATTATTTTTATTATTTTTTCTGTCTAGATGTTGGAGGGAATACAAAATATTTTTCTAAAAAATAATTCCACCTAGATGTTGGGGAATTATTATTAATAAATTTTCATAAAAAATAAATATAAGAAAATTTTAAATTAATTTTTAAAAATTATTAAAATCGAACCTGCTTCGAAAATCCACTTAGATGTTGGAGATTTTTAAAGATGTTCGTGTTTTCTTAAAAAAACGAAGCCTTAAACACTATTTTATTTTAATTTTGAAAATCTTAGGTTTCTAAAACCCCATAAAATCCAAAACCCCTTAAAATCCAAAATTTTAAAAAATCTTAAGGACACGTATGAAAATCTTATTTGAAGTAATTTGTTCCCGAATGCCGCTTAGATGACAAGGTATTTAGAAAATTTTATTTCATTAAGTCTTTTCACACGATTTCTTAATTCGCACTAATAATAAGATTAATAAATAAAAAGTATAATAGTAACTTAGGATCTTAAATATAAACAGTCACACCTAAGCTCTGCCTAGATGTTTGAGAGTCAGGGTGATCTCATTATACTTAAGAATCCAACCTTTAAATTGCATCTCATTTTGCATAACATTCATTGGCATACATACGTTAGCATGTTATTATCAGTAATTATTTACACTATTTTATCTTTAATTTTTATTTACTACTTGATGACAAAATATTTTATAATAAAAAAAGAATAATACTTTAAAAAAATTATGATATTACAAAATAAAAAATAAAAATAACATTCCAAAAAAAATAATTCTTGGTACTCTGCCTAATGTTAGAGAGTCACCAATAATTGTCTATGAAGAGTGTTATTTCATTTTAAGGATTGTTGTGTTAAATCTTAAGCGAAAAGAGTTATTTTAAATTATGCCTAGATGTTGGAAAATTTTAAGATAATTCTTTAACTTAAAGATTTTCTCAATATTTCTAAATAAAAATTTTAGCAAAATTTTATTTTTCCAAATGAGGGGAATTATTGTTAAATTTCAAATTAAAACCATTTTTATCCAACACCGAAAATAGTGTGTAATTAAATGGTACAATTTATGGGCGTTGTGGGGGTGCTAATCCTTTGCTACATGTAACCGACTCTCGGACCCAACCTGATTTTTCGTAGATCAAAATTTATCTTTTTGATAAACTTTAAACCCATTTTTATAGTTTTATTAGAAAGATAAACTTTTGGGTGACCAATCACACCCTAACAAAGATTGGTGGCGACTCATTTTATTTCTCTCGATTTTAAAACTCATTTACATCTGGTGGTTTCAAAACCATTATGACAGCTTGGCGACTCCATTGGGGACTTATTTGAGAGTCAGGCCAAAAGTTTAATTATGCACTATTGATAATGGTTGGATTTAATTGATTTTATTTGATATTTAATTTAATTTTTTTATTTTATTTTTTGAAAACATTCATGTTAATAAATAAAATAAATTATGTGTTAGTTATTGCTTCATTTTGATTTTGTTTTTGGTTATGATTTATTCATGTTATTTTGATTAATACATTACCTTGCACATACTTTGTATATTCACTCGCATGCATGAGGTCTACACCCGGGCTCCATCTTTTTTAGAAAAAAGTGAAGTAACTACGCTCTCGTGAGGTGATAACCTCCGCATTTGCTAGCAAAACACTTTTACTCAAATTGAACCCTCTCTGTTAATAACCCATAATGAGCGAGGATCGGGGAACCTTACTAGTCTATAATAGGCGATGATGTGAGGAATAGTCTGGGAACCTTTAGACATATAAATCCTAACCCAGCATATCGTGAGCCATTGGAAGCCTGCCTAGGATAGAGCCATGCCACCTTTTTGGAAAATTACCCAAAGTTAGGACATTATACGTTATATTATTTTGTTGTATGGTTATTATATTATTTCTTTTGTTTGTTTTGAATTCTTGAGTCATTTTATTTTATTTTTTTATTTTATATATATTCTTTGATTATGTGCATTATATTTGAATATGTGGTATTTATTTTAGGTCAATCATTGAAAAAAAAAAAAAAGGTAAAAGAATATTTTCAAAGATTAAGGATTTTTCTTAAATTCTTTGTTTATTGACCGAATAAAGACTAATTTTCAAGCCTTATTTATTTCATTTTTCCTTCTCAAAACAAAAAATTTTGTATTTTACTTCATCTTTTGCATTTCATGCATCATGATGAAATAATACATGTATCCCATCCCATGCGCATCATGATAGGATAATATGAGCATTCCATCCCATCCACATCAATGGACAGTGCATGCATCCCATGTTATACACTTGTTGATAAATGATACATGCCTACCATACGTGTCTTAATAAGTAGTGTGCACATTCCATCTCATTACATGTTTAAAGGTAGTGTCAGTTCATTAAGATGACATAACACAAGCATTGCATTTCATATAAAAATATAATGAGCACTTGATAGGTTCATGCATTCCATACAAGTATCCTGCATTAGTCATAGGAATACATCTCATCATTCATGTAAATATGTCATTGCATTTCATGCATATAGATTCATGAATAACAGGGTCATATGGAACATACATTGGATTTCATATCCCACCATTCTTGCAACATAACATTGCATTTTTTGCATACACATTCATGGTTGATGAAATTTTTATTTGGGTCTTTGTACATATAAAAATCCATTGTCATAAGTATATATGCATTTTGTGACATTCTCATATTCATGTATTCATAAACATACATTGTGTGTCTTTGTTTTTGTGATATTCATTCAATAAGGGTCATAGTCTAGAATTTTTTGTCTAAGTCCTAGAATAAAATGTCTGCCTTGGTAGAAATTAGAATGGAAAAAATGAAAGATCGATTGGAAGCAAGGATTAGTGCTTTGGAGTTGACTCAAGATGAATTATGGCTTGAGCTTCGAGAGATGAAACGATAAATGGCTCAATTGATAGAAATGGTTAAAAGTAGTGGTGGAGTTGAGTTTGTTCCTCCTCAAGGATCGTTGTCACTTTTGATTCCATCAAGTTAAGATCAATCGGCTCCTATTAGTTCTAGCACTTTTTCAGAACAAACTAAGGCATTGGGTGATTTGAACAGTGATCAAAGTTTGGGCAAACTCAAAAGAGGAATGGGTGAACTAGCCATGCAAATGACTAAGCTCAAAAGTTTGATTTCCAATAAAGAGTCACATGGCTTCAAACAACCATCACCAACTATCTCAAATCCTAACTCATACCTAAATCCTTCTTATGACTACTTTCAACCTCCTTTCCAAACACCTAGAATTAAGCCCCCAAGTGTCATGCAACCTTCAAAATTTTCACACTTGAATTCATGTCCCCCACCTCACATTTCACAATCGCTTGTTCAGTATGCTATCCAATCACCACTTTATCAGTCTAATCTTTAACCCAGAGTTTCTCAATTTACCTTAAGACCAACTATACCAGCACTTTTTCGATAAAGCAAACCAACCATAGGACAAAAAAACTCTGATAACACCAAAAGAAAAGCTCCTATTGATCCAATACCCATGTCCTACACAGAGTTATACCCGCTACTCCTAGGGAACTACCCCATTGCCCCCATCTCTATTGAACCTCGTAAACCACCTTTCCCTAAATGGTATAACCCTAATGCCCAATGTGAATACCATTTTGGTGTTATAGGCCATTCTCTAGAAGATTACACAGCTTTGAAACATAAGGCACAGGGATTGATGAAAGTCGAATATCTGAGTTTTGATGCCAAGATGAAGCCAGTTATTCACGAGAACCCTTCTTTAACCCATGCCGAAATGGTAGGCAGTGCTACATGCAATAGTAAAGTTAGTCAGGATGATGAATAAAAAACTTTTTAAGCAAAGAGTTGTCCTCTATAGTAATCATAGTCAACTATTTTTTAGGTGAGACAAAGGGAAGTGGGAACAGGTCTGGCACTTTTTGGCCCCAACCCTATAGTGGTTTATGAGGTGTAAACTTGATACTTTTGGAATGAATGAAAACTTATTTTGGCCTGAATTTTTATGAATTGATGCCTCTGTCTACCTTTAATAATTGAAGCCAGTGGAAAAGAGTGATGGTTGTGAATATAATTTCATCGAACTTTTAAAGAGGAAAGAATGTCTTTAGATAACCCAGCCAAAATATATGATGGAACTCGAGTTTCCCCCTTCTTAATAATAATAAAATCTGGCTTGCACATCATGCATCATTTATTTGAATTTATTACTTTTCATGCTAGTTAAAGATAAAAGATGATGATTGTGAATATGATTTTGTTAAACCTTCAAAGCCAAAAGATTTTTGATAATAAAATTCATGTTGTGCATTTCTGACTTTTGATAATTAATAAAAGGTTCAAGGATAGCTATCCTAGGAAACGAGGTTAGTTCAGTCTGCACACTTATAGCACTTGAGTCTGTACCAGAGTCATGGAAAATGAAGATGCAAATCAAATGGAAAGAGTAGAAAAGGCTCAGGGAGAGATCAACGAAACAATCATAAGAATGCAACAGAACATGAATAGACAACTAGTAGAATTAAAACAGATGATAGTGGAAGTGACAAAAGGAAAAGAAGTTGTTGAGAAGCACAGGACAAGGGAGGAAACAGCTGTTGAGACACCATTGTATCCATCTGGGTTCACATATGTTCAAGATCCCCATGTGGCACAAGCACCTCCAACAACTCATCAACCTTATATTGGCCATTTTGCCAAGTTACCATCAGTTCAGACAAATGTCAATCCTGGGCATACTCTTCACGACTTCACTACTATGCCTAATGTAAATGATCATAAAGAATTGAAAAAACTAAAAAGGGTGCCAAATCCATCAGAAGATATAGTGACGAAAGATAAGTATGATCTGTTGCAAGGGAGATTGAAAGCAATTGAAAGCCATGATGTGTACGAGAATATTGGCGCCAGTGAACTTAGTCTAGTACCTGATCTTATTATTCCATCAAAATTCAAAGCCCTAAGTTTTAAGAAGTACGATGGAATGAAATGCCCTTTAACACACATCACCATATACTATCAAAAGAAGATAGGCTACACTTATGATGATAAATTATTAATCCATTATTTTTAAGATAGTCTCATTGGACCTGCAGCAAGATGGTATGCTCAGTTAGACCGAAGTAAGATTTGCTCTTGGAATGAATTGGCTAAAACCTTCCTAGCACAATACAAACATGTTGAAGATATGGTGCCAGATAGGTTGTCCTCGCAGAACATGAAGAAAAGATCAACTAAAACATTCAAAGAATATGCACATAGATAGAAAGACATAGCAGTTCAAGTACAACTACCCTTGTCAAAGAAAAAAATTATTGTTCTGTTTGTCAATTCTTTGGACACTCCCTATTATGAAAGAATGATTGGGAATATCTCCAAAAACTTTTCGGACATGATAATTTCTGGTGAAATTATAGAAAATGTAATCAAGAGTGACAGGATTAAGTTAAAAGATACGACAGATGATGAAAAGGAAAGTACATTAGAACAGAATAAAAAAAAGTGCAAGCAGTCATAATAGAGGGGCATCTACCTAATAGTTTTATCTCGTATGATCTTTATCCTGTTTATCAATCTCATCACCCTACTATAAGCTATATATCTCAAAACTCATATATTTGCCAACCAAGCTAGCATTTGAGCTTTCCAGTAAATTTTCATCCTCAAATGGTCATCCATGATCTTCTTCCTACATTTGAATCCACCACCCGACCGATAAAAAATCGAAAGAAACCAAGGAATAATCAAGAGAAATTGTCCATCCCTATTTCTCACCTTTTACCTTTGCTAATAGAAGGTCCATAGCTCACTCTTTTACCTTTAAAAATAACACCAAATCCATCAGCAATGAGTTATGATCCCAATGGCAAGTGTGATTACCATATGGAGGTAATTGGCCACACAACTGAAAAATACAGACAGTTAAAAGAAAAGGTTGAAGATCTTATCAAGAATGGTATTCTGACTCCGGAGGTAATAGAATAATGAAAGTTCTTGCCTCCATTCAATTATCAAACGTGAGAAGTTGAGATGAAGAGAGAGGTTTTGAGTTTCCAAAATCAGGATAAGATGATTTCTTTTTTACTGTATATGTATGATATGTGCATTATGTCTCTAGAAGTTATCTAACTTATTTTAGAAGAATTGAATACTTTGGATCTTTTTCATGAAATTTTCTCTTTATGCATTTGTTTGAATAAAAGTCCTACATAAGTAACTTAAAAAAAACAAAAAAAATAAAAAAAAAGAGAAAAAGAAGTTTTCTGTTGCAATAAAGATGGAATGATTCTTAAGGGAAATGGTGATTACTATTAGGAAAAAGCTCATCAAATACCTCCATACCTTTTTAAATACTTTCATGCCCTAATCACTTAAATGATTGGACTCATCAACCATAACCTTTTAGGGAATATGAGTTTAAGTTCAGACCTTAAAGGTCGATAATCTTTTCTTGGGCAAAGAACAAAAGAGATTAATTTTGAAAGTTTGTTTTGAATTTCAAAAATTAGATACTCTTTCAAATTTTCAATTGATAATTCAATGTGTGTCAAAATTTTGCTATGACCATAGATACAAAAACACTTAAGCCTTTTTCTTAAATAACCTTTGTCTTAAGGCACATTGAGAAAAAGAAAAAAAGAATCCCTTTCTGCCTAAGACAATTTATTTCATACCTTTATACCTTTTCTTTTTCTTTCATCAAGAAAATACCAAAAAAATTTTGGAGCCCAAAGAGCCTTTTGGACTATGTGATCAATCCTATACGAATTGATCGTCATTAGAACCTTGAGTAAAAAAAGGATGGGGCATCAAAAATAAAAAAAAAAAAAACAAAAAGGACATATTCAATGATTTGCTCTTCTAGCCAAGTGATCATGTTTGAAATGATGAATGGCCATCTTTCTCTATCCTTCTTGTACATAAAAATTATTCATTTGCTACCCATTTAAGCCTATTAAATTTTTTGTTCCAAAATAAACCCTAGCCAAGGATTATTTTCTACATTAGGAGGTAAAATTAGGATACATTCAAGATTACTTCAAGAAAAGTATCCGATATTGAAAGCGTCTAACTTGCCCCTCGAAGGTGAAAGTCTAGGATAAAAAGTGAATAAGGCTTCAATTGGAATCTTAAGATTCAAGAAAGTGAACGGCTAAAGATAAAGTTGGGTATTTCCAAGAAAGAGTAAAGAAACTTTGGAGATAAAAATTTGAAGCTTCAATCAGAATTCAAAAAAAAAAATCAAAATATTTACCTTGAAAATGAGAATTCAAGGCAAAAAAAAAAAAAAAAGAGGTGAGTAAAGTTGCTAAAATTAAAGCCTAAGATTTAAAAAGAAAAAAAACAAAGGAAGAAAGTCAGAGAATGCTCCTCAAGATCCTTGGCTTAATTATCCTGAATAATATATTTTGAGCCTATTTATCCATTCTTTCAGAACCCTTAACCTCTACCTACATTACACACCCTAAAAAGCTCATTTTAATCAAATGCGGATACCTAGATTGAAGAGCAATATCCTTGAATTTGTATATAATTGTTGAAATCTTCATTGATAAAATATATATATATAGCTCTAAGGTGAAAACTCCAAAAGGGCAGTTTAGAGCTAAAGTCATTTTTGAGGCCTCATAATGAATTTCATAGTTCCAAGGTTCTATTCGAAATAAAAGGTCTCGATACAAAGCCTTTTGAAGGATCAGTGCCTATTAAAGACCTTCCTTAAAAAAAAAAAAACTAGCCTTATCTTCTTCTTAAATCTTGTTTGAAAAGTAATGGCTAATTTTGACTCACATTGGAGTATCATGTTTTCAATAAAAGAAGTGTTTTAAAAAATTATCTCTTTTGTGAGCCCAAGAGAAATCCTTGCAACCTCATCGAACTTTACATAAGATATGCCACCAGTGAAAAAAAATTGAATTGTCACTTACCTCACCCATGAGCCTTCCAAATAGTAATCATCAATTTTTAAGAGATTCCAAAGTTTTGAGTTTTAAATTTTTTCATTCAATTGCAAAGATACTTTATGTGAGGTAATTTTTGATCACTTTTAAAAATTTTCAAGATTATTTGAGCATTTTGCACATAATACTAAGATCATTTTTTTAGGTGAAAATAAAACAATGAAAATTTAAATAGAAATTTTTCAAAAAAAAAGGGGAGGGCAAGAAGAGTCTTTGCATTTGCATCGCTTGCATCTGCATCACAAGAAAGACATTCATATTTGCATCACTTGCATTGGCATTTGTATAATACATTTGCATTCACACCATAAGAAGAATTTGCATTTACATCATGGCATCTGCATTTTAAGAAAAGGTATTTGTAGGGCATCTACATGAAAAGGACATTGTCATTTGCATTGTGAAAAATCAAATGTATCAAGCATTTGCATTCTTACATTGCCATTGACATTTCCATTAGCATCATTTGATGAGAATAGACATTTGTATCATATTTGCATTTATCAACTTTGTAAGTATTGAAAACAAAAAAAAGATGAGAGAAAAAAATGGGCATGCTTTTAAAGTTTTAAAGTCTCTGTTTAATAGGAACCGTTCTCAATCAAGATTTCAAAGCCTCTGTTTAAGAGGAACCAATTTCAATCAAAATTTCAAAGCCTCTGTTTAGAGGGAACCTTCCTCAGAAAAGACTTTTAGAGTCTCAAAAATCTTTGATCAGGCGAAAGCCATGTTTAAAAAGATTTTAAAATTTTAAGTTTCATTGCCTCTGATTATGAAGAGCATTCAAAGATTTTGAGATTTATAAGATCTCCAAGTATAATCTCTAAAAGCCTCTGTGCACGACTTTCAAGATTAAAAGATTTCCAAATTTTAAAGTTTCATTGCCTCTGATTATGAGGAGCATTCAAAGATTTTGAGATTTGTAAGACCTTCGGGTGTAATCTCTAAGACCTCCGGGCATAACGTTCAAGATCTCTGGGTATAATTTTGATTCATGGTGTTATCCCAATCGATTCTTTATTTTGACTTGCGGTGTTATCCCAATCGATTCTATAAGACCTCCCAGCATGATTTCTAAGACCTCCAGGCATAATTTCGATTCATGGTATTATTTCGATCTATTTTTTTTATTTTTTGACTTGCGGTGCTATCCCAGTTGATTTTGTAAGACCTCCGGGCATGATGTCTAAGACCTCTAGGCATAATTTTGATTCGCGTTATTATCCTAATTGATTTTTTTTATTTTTTGACTTATGGTGCTATCCCAGTCAATTCTGTAAGACCTCCGAGCATAATTTCGATTCACGATATTGTCCTGATCGATTCTTTATTTTTGACTTGCGATGTTATCCCAGTCAATTTTGTAAAATCTTCGGGCATGATTTTGTAAAACCTCTGGGCATGATTTCTAAGACCTCCGGGCATCATTTTGATTCGCCGTGTTGTCTCGATCGATTCTTTATTTCTAACTTACGGTATTATGCCGATCAATTCTGTAAGACCTTTAGGCATGATTTCTAAGACCTCCGGGCATAAATTCGATTCGTGGTGTTATCCCGATCGATTCTTTATCTTTTGACTTGTGGTGTTATCCCAGTCAATTCTGTAAGATTTTCGGGCATGATGTCTAAGATCTCTGGGTATAAATTCGATACGTGGTGTTATCCCAATCGATTCTTTATTTTTCAACTTACGGTGTTATCCCAGTCAATTTTGTAAGATCTCTGGGTATGATTTGTAAAACTTTCAGGCATAAATTCAATTCACGATGTTTTTATTTTTTAACTTACGGTGTCATCCCAATCGTTTTATGTTTTAAAAAAAAAATCATCACGATTTGCTTTCAGACAAAATCGTTGTTTTTGTCTTTGCCCTATTCCTGATTTTCAGTAATGTGTAAAGAGGTGCAGCTGTAGACATCGATTTTATCCGGGTCTACTTTTTTCATTTTAGTATAATATTAATAATTTTAATAATAATAATAATAATTTAAAAAATAAATAATTATTAATTATACAAAAAAAGGAAAAAATAAATAGAAAAATAAAAAAATAAAAAAATAGAAAGTAAGGTGGCTGGCGTTGCTGCCGCCCCTAACCAACCACCCTACAGCCCTCTGCTGTCGCCCCCGACCAGCCACCCTACAGCCCTCTATTCAGCCCACCTACAGCCACCCTATAGTCACTTAGATCCCTTTTTAAACCCCTTAAAAACTCTTAAATTCTTCCCCTACACTTTCTCGGACCCTCTTTTCCGAAAGCTCTCGGACCCCCTCTCAAAAAAAACTTTCAGACCAAGAAAATACCCCTCTCAAAAACCCCATACAAAACCCACACCAACCACAGGAAAACAAAAACAACAAAAAAGAGACAAACAGTCCTCCCCATAGGGAGGAACCTCAACGCCGAGCTCTTTGCAAAAACAAAGAAAACAGATCAATTTTTTTTTCAACAAAAAAAAAAGACAAAAAACTTTAAGCCCTGATCTACGATGATCGACGCTGTTTCTGACAAAAAAAAAGTCAGATCTGGAAAGAGGGCGTTGAAGAGAGCTGCCAGAATAATTTCTGCATTTTTCAGTGATCAGCGACTGCTAGCGACGACCCAAGTGGTGGCCGACGCGGTGGTCAGGCGACCGGACGGCGAGAGAGCTCTGGAGCTCTCCTCAGAGGTCTCCACCTTTTTTTTTTTTTGAAAACAGAAACAGAATGACCAAAAAAAAAATTTCGGTTATATATAAAACACTAACGAAAAAAATGACGTTGTTTTAGGCCAAGGAAGATCCGCGCGTTGACTCGGATCCGACCCGAGATCTGAGCAACTTGACCCGTGGATCCGTTCTTCTAATAACTGCTGACCGGTCCAGATGAGTCGCTAGTGAATCGATCTGAACCACTGGATTGCCCGAACCGCAGAATGAACTGTCGAACTGGTCCAACTGGTCAGACCAACGTTGACCGGACTGTTGATCAATCCGGTTCAGGTAAAAAAAAATTTTTTTTAAAATTTTTAAAATTTTTTTATATTATTATTTTTGTTATTTTGAGTTTGTTTTATTTATTCTTGCATGATAAATTTTTAAATTTGTTAGAATAAATGTCTCATTGTTTTAATAATAATAAAAATGAAAACGATTAAAAATATATATTAAAAATGTTCAAAAAAAATATTTATTATTATTATTATTATTTTCTCTGCCTAGATATTGGAGGGAATAAAAGATATTTTTCTAAAAAATAATTTCGCTTAGATGTTGAGAAATTATTATTAATAAATTTTCATAAAAAATAAATATAAGAAAATTTTAAATTAATTTTCAAAAATTATTAAAATCAAACCTACTTCGAAAATCCGCCTAGATGTTGAGGATTTTTAGAGATGTTTGTGTTTTCTTAAAAGCGAAGCCTTAAACACTATTTTTTTTATTTTCAAAATCCTAGGTTTCTAAAACCCCCTAAAATCCAAAACCCCTTAAAATCCAAAATCCTAAAAAATCCTAAGGACACATGTGAAAATCTCATTTGAAGTAATTTGTTTCCGAATGCCACCTAGATGATGGGGTATTTAGAAAATTTTATTTCGTTAACTCTTTTCACACGATTTCTTAATTCGCATTAATAATAAGATTAATAAATAAAAAGTATAACAGTAAATTGAGATCTTAAATATAAATAGTTACACCTAAGCTCTGCCTAGATGTTTGAGAGTCAGGGTGGCCTCATTATACTTAAGAATCCAACATTTAAATTGCACTCATTTTGCCTAACATTCATTGGCATACATACGTTAGCATGTTATTATCAGTAATTATTTGCACTATTCTATTTTTAATTTTTATTTACTATTTAGTGATAAAATATTTTATAATAAAAAAAGAATAATACTTTTTAAAAAAATTGTGATATTACAAAATAAAAAATAAAAATAACATTTCGAAAGAAATTATTCTTTGTACTCTACCTAGATGTTGAAGAGTCACCAATAATTGTCTATGAAGAGTGTTATTTCATTTTAAGGATTATTGTGTTAAATCTTAAGCGAAAAGAGTTATTTTAAATTTTGCCTAGATGTTGGAGAATTTTAAGATAATCCTTTAACTTAAAGATTTTCTCAATATTTCTAAATAAAAATTTTAGCAAAATTTTATTTTTCCAAATGAAGGAAATTATTGTTAAATTTCAAATTAAAACTATTTTTATCCAATACCGAAAATAACGTGTAATTAAATGGTACAATTTATGGGCGTTGTGAGGGTGCTAATCATTCCCACATGTAACCGACTCTCGGATCCAACCTAGTTTTTTGTAGATCGAAATTTATCTTTTTGATAAATTTTAAACCCGTTTTTATAGTTTTATTAGAAAGATAAACTTTTGGGTGATCAATCACACCCTAACAAAGATTAGTGACGACTCTTTTTATTTCTCTCGATTTTAAAACTCATTTACGTCTGGCGGTTTCAAAACCATTATGACAGACAGTAAAGCACATTTGATCCTATAATATATAAAAAAATGAATAATGTTATAATGACAACAATGCACATTTGATCCTGTAATGTAATGTTATCAATCACTATGTATTATCAAAAAAGTAAACTTTTTTTTTTCAATGTAGGTCATAATCAATGAGTTATCAATTCCTATCTACAATATCATAAATCATGCAAATTTGATCAATCCAATTACACCTTCCTCATTCCATTCAGGGCTTTAATTCCTGTTTACACTATAAAAGCATAGAAAAGTATAGAAAATGAGTTATCAATTCCTATTGTTTACTTTTTTTTAATAAAAGAAAGAAAATGTATTAAAGATCCATCCACTTATAAATTCCTTACTCCAAAAATAGTCTTTATTCCCATTAAGCTCTTTTACTACAAGCACATGGACAACTTTATTTCCTTCTCTCCTCGTATGGTTAAAGTTGCAAGTTTGAAAAACATTCACCTTGCATTTTACCTTTTTAATAATTTCACTTTAAGATATGTCGACACATTTATCTTGGGCTTTTTTACCATACCTAGTGCATCCCCTTCAATAACAATAGATAAAAACCTTTGGTATTTGCAAATTTCAAATAGGCCTTAATTGTGAAAGGATCTATAACCTCTTTCATATGGCACATTAAAGTTCCCACAATTTACCTTTTGTATTTCAAGTAATAATGCCAATTCCTTCAATTTTTGTTTTAGTGTCAATAGCTCTATTGAAGTTAATTTTTTAAGAGAAGAACATGGAAGTGTTGTTATGACAAGAAAAGTCAGTTTTTATATAATCATTTCATATTGACATTTATTCAAACACGCTAAAAGAAATAAATAAAATATTATCAAAACTAATTATAAGAAGCACTTTCATTATTAAAATATTCAAATTAGTAAAAAAATAACAAAAAAGAAAACTGCAAAAATTTGAACTTACCAAGTAGATTTGGAGTAAACAATAAAAAAAGAAATTTGCTTTTAAGGTGGAAGATTTTGTTTGTGGATGTTAGACAAAAAATTCAGCTCGATTTTACGATTGGAAGAGTTTGCTTTTAATATACTTAGCACACAAACATGAAAAACCTCAAAATCAAAATCCTTACAGCTTAAAATAAAGTAAGTGAAAAAAAAAAAGAAATTAAATGAACATGCAACAAAAAAAAGGAAATAGAATATGAATTAAAAGAAAATTGTGAGTAATAAAAAGTCATTGGAATTTCAACTCACGGATTCTTTATTAGAAGTTATGAAGTCAACGAAGGATTGGTTAAAGGAAATTCATCTATCAAGAAATCGAAAACTGATGGCCAAACCTTTGGGAGTGGTAAAAAAGACTTTAAAAAAGGTCAGTCTTAGCCACAGAAATTGCAACAAACACAATGCCATTGGAGAAGTAGAAGCACGAGTCAGTCCTTTTAATGGCTCTAAAGCGAAGCTAGGGTAAGGGCATTTGATTGACAACATATCCACAGTTTTTTAGGTTTGGATTTTTTAATTTTTTATTATTAGAGACAAAGGATAGTAGGGTGAAAAAGAAGAGGTTTTAGGGATTTATTGGTTGTTAGGTGTCAAAACGTCATTGGTTATGAAATAATATCATCCTTTTTGGTTTTGCTGAGGAAATAGTTTGGTTTTAAGTTTCAAAATGTTTCGATCAGACTAAATGTCAACTAATGAGCATACTAAATGAAAGGAAATTAACTACTTGGCAAAAAAAAGATATAGAGTTGACAATCTCATCTTTAATCTATAGTTAATTATTTTTTCCTAAATCACCCATTTTATCATTTTTCATGACATAAATGATTTAGCCACTAATTCAAAGTTAGGGACAACTTTAATTGTTTTTATATATACTCACACAATTAACCTTATTGGATAGATCCATAGGCTAACATCTAATGAAAACAAATATTTGCAATTCAAACCATAGGGATTAACTTAGTTCATACAACTACTTTTAAAAAGTGACATCCAACAAATTTTATGTTAAAATTTAAGCATTCTCAACCCTTTCTTTTTCCCAAATTATGGCTTCTGTAAAACATATATATATATATATATATTTATGAAATTGAATGAAAACAAGATCACAACTTACCATCATGCGTAAAAAGTATATGGGTTTTTGCAAATAATGCATATAACAAATAATTTCTCTTAATCAGAAACAAAACCAAACCAAAATCATGGTAACTTCATTTTTTAAAATTAAATTACACCAATTGAAGTGAAAATATAATAATAAAGTTGAAAGTTTGAAATATATATATACAATTAAAGTTAAATGCTCAATTTAGCCCCTAACATTTAAGGAGTTACTCAAGTCAAGACCTGGTGTTCCAATTTTAAGAAATCATGACCTCATTTATTCAAGGTGTAGAAATTAAAAGCTCTGATGATTGAAATATGGGTAATGCATTATAGGCAGTGTTTAAAAAGCATGAACCATTATATATATTTTTTATTATGTGTAATTTTTAGTTGATTTAGATAATGGTTTTATTTATTTAACAAATAAAATCACTAAAAAATAAAAAACATAACTAGGGTAATTATTTAATTGTCTAAAAATATGATTTGGAGGAAAATCATTCTCCTTTTGCCAACTTTAAAACCTAAATTAAATCACTCTATCCTAAATTGATTCAACCAAAATCGATTAGTGAAAACCCTAAACTTTACCTTTCCTAATTACATCGAAAAGCTTTAAATTTTTAACTATAAGCGAATTTTAAACCTTAAATCAATACACCTTTTGATTTACATTAAAAATCCTAAATCGTGACTTTTCCTACATTTGAGGATCAACATTAGACTAATTAAAGTTGTGGTGAGGAAGGTGAGGAGAAATCGTTTTGAAAACAAAAACTTAAGCAAAATTAGGTAAATCATTTCCTCTTTCACAAAAAAAAAAAAAAAAAAAAAAAAAACCTTTATTGCTATATAGGTGGGAAATTTATGGGCGTATGATGTGAATGCAAAATAGTTGCAAAATGGAAAACCTTTGTACTCATGTGATAGGATAAAAGATAAAAGTTTAGGTCATTGAGCACTAAAGGCTTGCGAATAGTGGTTCCATACCTAAAGAAAAGCCTAAGAGAATTGAGTGGCTTGTGATGTTAGCAAACACTTATTGCTAAAAAGCAAGTACCCAGTTCGATATCGTTGAGATGGCCAAGAAAGAGCATGGAAATGATGGAATGATAATAGGGAATGAAACCAGTTAGGCATATGGGAAAGGTTAGATTGGACATTGATTTAACTTTTATAATGAACTTGGAGATTGAAAGGTATATGCATCCATTTCCTTGGTGTTTTTATACTTTTCAAGGTCTTTTAGGAGTTGGGTAGTGGTAGAAGATCGCAATAAAGGTGGCTTTATGATGATTTCTCAATTAAAGTAAATACAATTAGGAGGGTAATGGTAGTGCTTTGTTTACACATGGCGAGGACGATGACGATGACGATGATGATGATGATGATGAATGAAGAGAATGATGATAACAAAGAAAAAGAATTAATGATCAAGCAAATTCTAGCTAAAAAAAAATGAAGGGAAAGAGAAATGGATTTTTTTTTTAAGAAAATGGGTTTTAATTATGCCAAGGAAAATTTGTCATATTTATGTAACTTTTAATTATTTTTTCTTTTAAAAAGTTAATTTATATGTAAGCATCCTACTAGGCTTTTTATTTTATTATTTGGCATGATAACAATCATTTAACAAAACTAACGACATGTGTAATGCACTGCATAGATTTCATCCATCGAAATGTTTAATTGCTATTTCTTGAATAAATGAGATCCTAATTTGTTAAAATTACAAAGTCAAGTCTTGATTTGATCAATCCCTCAAATATTGAGATCAAATTGAGCATTTAGCCATACAATTAATTAAATGTAAAAATTATTGAGAGTTACCAAATCATACATGTAAATCTCATAATTATTTAAAAAATTTATTCATTTAATAAAATAAAGATTCTAAAATCTAAGATAGCTATAACTAATAATATTGACATACTGCATTTTGCCACATTTTTTTTTTGGAATGAGTAATGATATTTTTTTAATTTAAAGAGCATTATAGGAAACATAGATAAGTCTTTGTAGTCGCAACATGCAATATTTAGAGAAAAAAATTATAGTATCATGATGATGGGATTTCAAATTAAGTCACATAAAATTAGTTTGACATCCATCATAATTATATTCCAAAATAATAGATTTCATCTTGTGATGATATGTGCAAAGCTTTGTCCATCTTTAAGGCTGCATAGTTCCACTTATAAAAAAGAAAATAAAAAGTTGCATCTATGCATACAATCTAGGAACACATGGTATTCAAACGAAGGTTAAAGGTTTCATAATCATGCTGTGCAACATCTCTCATACATAACAAAGAAAAGTAGCTAACGAACAATGACTTGAGAACCTAGAATTGTTTTTCTTTACGAGTCTTTTAGAGTCTTCATAATTGAAACATGCTAAATAATCTATAGTTATTTCTTTAAAATTTCCACTAGTGGCAAGGTTTTGCTTTTCTTAATTAAAATATTTTATATCAAAATATCTTCATTTAGGAATATAAAAAACTACCAATAATAGACAAATGGAAATGAATTTAAGGGATACTTTAGAAACTGAAACAGTAGAAAAATTTTGGATGAAGTAGAAGTATCAATAGTAAAAGTTAAACGAAAAAAAAATGTATTATATATCATCAAGCTGAGCATGTATCAAGGACATATTGTAATTGAAAAATCCAACTCAAACAAACAAATAATGTAATTTAAACTAAGAAACAAACTACTTACCATATAACTTTAAAAGAGTAAAAATTTCGACTGCAATAAAAACCACCAAACCACCGTAAATATCAACCCAAAAATGCTACAAATTAAATATAAAAAAATTTTAGCACCAATTCTCTCCCCAACTTTCAAGCTACAATAATTTAT
Source organism: Durio zibethinus (assembly GCF_002303985.1). The sequence goes on along the minus strand of NW_019168470.1, from coordinate 19,050,387 downwards.
CATTAATGAGACAAAGAAATAAATCATCAAAGAGACCATGTGTAATAAACACCCCCATTTTGTTCGAAATGTTTTGACTATTTCGAGTTTTGGGTCTTGAAGGCCCGTTAGTAAATTTGGGTTTTAATTGGGTTTTAAAGTAAGCCTTTTAACTTGAATTTACTATTTGGGCTCCAAATTTGATTTAGGACTTGGTTTGGGTCTTCAACCCATATTAAATATTTGATTTATTTTGTTTTTTAGTTTTTAATTTATTTTTGAAAAATAAAATATACCAGTTTTAAATAATAAAAAACGAAAAATTGGATAAAGCCAAAATAGATGAGGATTGTGGATAAAATTGTTTTGGGGATTGGATCCCATTCAAACCAAAATCCTAATTAGTTGATGTTGATTTAGAGTTCTGTAAAGGATTGGACCAATGAACAAACAGTAACCATCAAAGTTTGTGGAGATGGGGAAAGAAGATTGGCCGTGTTTGGGGTTTAATTGTTTCAATTAGAGCTTGAATTCTCTAGCACAAAAGGGGGAAAACATCGGGAAGAATTTCAGCAGAAAATTCGAACAAAGTTTTTAGGTTTCCTACTTGGGTTTACCAAATGGAAAAAAAAAAAAAAAGAAGAGCAACAAAGGAAAAGGGTTTCAATTTTAGGAATTTTGATTTTCCAAATCAAAGGGGGAAAACAAAAATACAAAATAGATTCACAATATACGGTTGAGAGAACCAAAATAAACATCAGTCACAGTAAAAAAAAAAAAAGCAATTGACATACGAAATTCCAGCAAAAAACTTCTTTTGGGCAGTGAGTTTTGTTAGGGTTTAGGTTAGGTAATTTTTTAGGATTTAGGGCTCGTCCAGATTGTGATTGGCGAGAGGAAGAGAAGAGGAAGTAAGCCAAGGTTGATTTTGGGTTGTTGGCAATGGAAATCGGCAACAACAGTGGTGGTTAGGGTTGACTTTTATGGTTAGATCTGGGACAATCAGGAGGATTTCGAATAGTCCAGCCTGAAATAGGTAAAGAGAATTTCGAGGAGATCTTTTGTGGAGGTTTTTAATTGGTTGGAGTAACGTAGCAAATGTGGCATCGACACTAGAATTTGAAAACCTTTGACGTTTTTAGCCAGAATTCATTTTAGTAGAAGTGGAACAGTCTCTAAAAAATATAAGAGTGAAGAGATAAAAAGAAGAAGAAAATGAAAGAAAGAAAAACTTTGGTGTTTTTATAATCAATAAAAGACGATAGCATTTTAGTAAGGAGAGGAAGATTCGCGCAGGTGATTGATTCGACCCGAATTTCACTAATCCAACTTGCAACAACGACTGAACCGGTCTACCTTAAACTGGATATAAAAGAAAAATAAAATCTATATTGAAGGGTTTATGATTTTTTTTAAAAAATCTCAATATAAGGGTTCGGATGTGGAACTCTTTGACAGCAGGAACTTGAGACTCGGCTTAGTGTGTTACGTGATAAGGCCTCTCTTTAAGCATCAAAACAAGAGTTACAGGAGGCGAAGTAGGAGAGAGAGTCCCATCCATCGAGGATAAGATCTGACCAAGCTTGACTTAGAACTCCTTATCTGACTCCTTGTACAAGCCGCATCATGGCTACCCTCCCACTATCTCTTTGAATCATACGGACTACCTTGTGGTTGGCTGACCTTAGCTTCACAAGGATACTATTCTAACTCACTGGCCTTTGGCATCTATGCTCCTCAATAAGATCGTTAGTTGGGCTCGCTACTCTCTTGACGTGCTACCAAGACCACTCTCTTCTCTCTTGTTCACCAGAAAGGGGCCACTGAGGGATAGGAAGCAAGGGGAATGGGGCAAGAAATTCAATTTCAATCAAAAGACTTTCCGGTTTACAACTAACTTTGTCTTGTATAAACAAGACTTCTCTGTCTTTCTCTTACTGAAAGCTAGTTGCTTTGGCTTTATTGCTTTCACTCCAAAGGTGGCGGAAAACTACGAAAAAACCCGGGTCTTTGGTCCAAAGGAGAATAAACCCGAGTAACTGGATGAGGATGTGGAATAAAATGACTCTCCTCCAGTTGCGGAGATTGCAGAGGTTGATTCTGGTCTGGAGCCAACAGACGGATCAGAGGTGAGCAGGGACCCAGCGTTATGGCAATAAACTGACACAACCCTGATGACGATCCAAGGCTCTCGTGCTAAAGGACAGTCAGTAATGGAAGAAAGTTCTAAAGGTAAGACTCCGTCTCTTCCAGAGACCAGAGCCAGTAGAGTGACTTTTGAGAAGCCACCAGAAGAAATGACCAAGCATCTGAGGCCTCTATACATCAGAGCTCACATCGATGGAAAGCCGGTGTCTAGAGTCTTGGTGGACAATGTTTCCGCAGTGAATATACTGCCACTCAGAATGGTAAGGAGGCTGTCCAAGTCCGAGCAAGATTTGATCCCTTCCGAAGTCTCAGTTACCAGCTTTGATGGTGGCGTGTCTCAAACAAAAGGGCTCATTTCGGTGGATCTGACAATGGGTAAGACCACTAAAGTCAGCGCCTTCCTTGTGGTAGATGGAACAGCGGGGCCTGTCTTTTGACCAAATGCAGTGGTGGTCCTTATGAGCACTTCCCTCCCGTACTAACACGAGAGGAATGGAAGTTTTTTGTAAGCGAGAGAGAGCAGCTTACGGGAGATGATGTCTCAAATAAGGGTTCGCTAGCACTGGACTTTCTTCGGGGTCAAGTTGTTAGCGTACAAGTGCCGCGCTAAAGAAGTTGCCATCAGGAGCGGCGTGGGGTTTAAATACCTCGCATCGGAAATGGCGGCAGCAGAGAAGCTGATATACTTGAAGAAGAAAGACTCCGCCAAGTACAAGGCTAACAAGAATGCCCAAGGAAAAGGGGGGCGAGAGAAGGAAAAGTAAGACAGTGGTGACAAGGATGGCTCAGGTCAGTCTTCCACCCATAAGCACCATCAGGAAAAAAAGAAAGGAAGGTAGGGACAAAAGCCACGTGAGCTTCATTCTTTCCTATGCAATGGACCTCACTGGGAAAGGGAATAAAAAAGGCCATCCACTCTCTCACAGAAAAGCTAAGTGAGGAGGAGCCAGATGAGATTAACTTCGTTAACTACCTTTCTTATGAGGAGTCACATTGGGAGATCTAGACAGTTGATCAATGCCATGGCCAAACAAATCTAAAGCCAAGTCGGTGAGAAAAGGGCTCATCCACGTTAAAGTGGGAATCAATGGGAAGAAGACTCGGCCATTGTAAACAGGGGTCCTACCCACAACTTTCTCTCAGTAGAGGAGGCAAAGACACTATAGCACCCCAATAATCACAAAGCGAAGTGGGAGCCGGCGACGCACAAGAGCCTTGACATGATCTTGGATCACTAACCCGATCCTTCTTTCATGCAAGACAAAATGTCCTTTGATCGAAGAGCGAGACTCACTGATCAAATGGACCAAGCCGTGTGGGATAGAGCTAGCGACTAGGGCTTAGACCCTTCTATACACGATCTATTGAAAACAACAAGACTCTTTTTTCAGAGCTAGATTGAGCAATGGCTACAAGTAAGCATCCGTACTTCTCTATATAGGCGCAACATTTAGAGCTCGCTTTCGATCCTTTGTAACTTGGACCCATCACCACACTAGCTGGCCTTGCCAAAAAACCTTGATTTGAGACTACGAGATTGAAGACTTCATCTCGAAATAGCGATATCTTTCTCTAGGCATCCGTCCAGTACTTATCCAATTAGCATGTCTTAGGCACAACTAAATAATAATAGCCAAGTAGCATTTACGCCTTTCCTATAGGTGATAAAGTCCTCTTTCAACAAAGGTTTCCTTCCACCCTCGCCCACATAAGCTACTTTGTCTTTTCTTAGGGAGAGAGGCCCCTAACCTCCTGTGTATAACAACACCCAATTCCAGTCTGATAGCATATCAAAGTAGCAAGGAAAATGGCTAGCCCGCTACCACGACGTAAGAAGATAGCTTGCTCGTTCCAAGGTGGAATCATCGGTAGTCCTACTCCGATTGACAACTTGGGCCAATACCTAAAGAACTGGATCACCCAAACTATTTTTAGCCTTTCCTCTTTGGACGGAATCACCCAAGAGCTGAGAATGAAAAAGATATCCCTGACCTAACCCTTATTGCCAGAATAATGCTACTAAATGAAGAAAAGTACCTTCGCAATGATTGATTTAAGCAGGACGAGCAGCCATTCTGATTAAAGAAATCGAACGATGACGAATCTATCTTTGTTCACTCTATGAGATAATTTACTTTGTATGATTGACTTCGTTAGGGGATCCATATGGTATCTATCTATCTTGTGCTTTCTCTCTCTCGGTATGGTTCACCACATGCCTGTGATCGATCTCTTTCAAGCTAGGCTTGGTATCGCTATCCCAATCTGCCATCGGTGGTACTATCGATTAGTCTTTCCTTGCGTAGAAGTAATTCAAAGGTTTTTTTTAAATCTATCTCAATGGTATTTATAGGAAGAAGTCTCTGGCAAAAAGTGATCAAAGCATCGGTGAAATGAATCTACTCCCTCATACTTAACACGTGATTGATTTGTATCTTCGCTTCCTGTAAGCTAATTCTTTGATGTCTTTTCTTTTCTTCTTGCTTATCACCAACTTTTTGAGCATAGTCTGAAGTAAGAAGGGCCCTTCTTCGAGGAGTTAGAGTAGGAACATGACAACCCATTAGAACATTAAAATGTATTCTTACAGGAAGTAGTATGCTCGTGTTGCCTACTTTTGTTCCCTTCATAAAAGAAGCTATTGTTTATGGCTTTCCGTTTCTTCAGGGTAGCTAGATTAGTCGCAATAGTCTTTATTGGTAAACTACAACCTTGTTGTTAATTGACTCACTACTTCAATTAAAGCTGTCCCCACCCTTTTTTTCCCTCTAAAACAGGGATTGACCATTCCCTTCGTTCCACTTATTTCTAATCAAACTTCTGAACTTGGAACAACATAGATCAAAGGTCGTTCATTAGCCCTACTAGTAAAGGACAGTAAAAAGAGCGATTGATTTCAACCTTGCTTTTTGTTGTAAAGCTAGCTTTTTCCTTATAAAGCGCTTAGAAAAAGGAGTGGATTAGGATTGACACCTAAATAGCTGGAACTACCAAAAAACTATATAAATTGGAAAAAGCTCTTGCCCTTTGCTGACTGGCTTCTATAAGATCCCTAAAATCAGCTTTATTGCCATAGGCCTTCTTGCCCTACCCCCTTACTTCAAAAGTTAAAGAAAAGGCTACCGACTTGGCTTACTTTGACTACACTATTATTTCCATTTCGAAAGAAAAAGTAACCCCGCCAAATACAGTAGATTCAATAGCTAGAGATCTTGCTAAAATGAAACTCCTAAGCAACAATCATACAAGTGGGGATAAGCTCCTCTCCTCTTCTCTTCTGGCCATTAAAAGCATTCCAATTGCAATAGCTAGAGATCTTGCTAAAATGAAACTCCTAGCCAACAATCATATAAGTGGGGATAAGCTCCTCTCCTCTCTTCTCTTCTCTTCTGGCCATTGAAAGCATTCCAATTGCAACTTCTTCATCAAAAGAGCATTTCTCTAATCTAAAGCCATGCCCTGAGTCTTAATCTCCTAATGCCCATACTCCAATAGCTAAATCAATGGCATTGCTTATTCCCTCAAGTCTTCAAAGATCAGATACTTCCTCTTAGGTTTCTTCGCTTAAAACAGTGAATCCAAGTTCAAGTCGAAAACTAAGGAGAAAGTATGGAAGTCAGGAAAAGTGCTTCATACAATAACGATACCATTCACAGCGAAACAAGAAGAATCACAGTTGTCTTAACTTGAGCTTGGGCTATCGAGTCAGTAGTTGCATTTAGAGTTGGGATAAGTAGGGTGGCGACTAAGATTACCTAGATATAGAACTTCTAGCTCTAGAGTTGATTGGATTGATTCTTTTTAACATCTACTGACTCTTCTCCTTGTTCACTGAACTCCCCCAACCTAGTCTCGAGTTAAGAGATAAGAGCGATGGCATACTAAGAGTCACTCACTTCCTTTGGGCGAACTTTTATCTATTCTCTTTCCTTCTTTCTGCTTTGATGGTAAAATGAACCACTTTGCTTATCACAGTTAGTTTGATTTTCTTTTATCTTTCGTCTGCTTCAGTCTTGACGGCTAACTATTAGAGAAAAGTCGCACCCCTTTATTGGGCTTGGGTGTTTGACTACTCAAAGCGTCTCTCTAGAAATGGTTGAATAAAATGTGCCAAAGCCTTTGACTTCTTGAAAAAAGAACTCGAACTCATTGACCTCATACTTTTCATTGAACTTGTTCTACTTCATCGACGAAAACATGCTAAGGGTTGTTGCTTAGTCACAAGAGCTCTACTACCTATGCTTGAAAGGCAAGCATTCAGCACACACACACACACACTCTCTCTCTCTCTATCTCTCTCACATTTTAGTAAGAATTTTTAAATGTTCGCGCCCTTTGGCTTAGAGCTGCCTAGATCCCTGAAATACTTAAATTATTAGTTCTTATAGAGGAACAGAGTCACATTTATTCTATGAATTCTTACATTTTTTTGGCTTGATGACTAAGAGCAGAAAAAGAATTAAAAATCACAAATTTAATATAGGGTACTGCTTTTCCGGGACTTCCTTCCTTATTAATGTTAAAAGTTCTGCCTACGAAAAAGAATTGGCAAAGCAAAGAGCAAAGTCGCTTACTACCAGGTTACTTTCCTAACTTAAAGTTTGTAGCAGCTTACCCCTTCTTCCTTAGCTTCCTGCTCAGAAGGGGACAAAGCTTACATTGCTTTTAACATTCCATTCCACCTGCCATCCCTTTGCACCTAAGTTCCATCTTCTCATTCACATTAGTTCATCCTACTTTTAGCGAAACAAGACTGTAAAAACCATACTTCAAAAGCGAAGAGCCCTGAATCGTTAGTAGGTGCCAGGCCAGCTTGTCAATACATAGCTATCAAACCCGGCAGAACCACTTTCTATGCTGGTTAGCTTGAACTTGCCTTCCTTTTATTCCAACCACTTGAATGGAAGAATAAAGCTCGTTCTTTAGTGGCATATGATCTGCACATACTTAGAAATCATAAAGAGTAAGGCCTGTCCTTTATCTTCTGCTAGCTAGCTTGTCACGGACCTAAGGGGGAGTCCTGAATCCCACATCGAACATAATAGGAAGGTCCTTGGGGTATAAAAGGGTTCACACCATCTCCGCCTTGTGAGGCGCCTTTTGTAGGACAAAACCGTGAGGCCAGGGGGCCAGAGCGGACAATACCTCACAAGGGTGTGAACCGTGGCGGAAGGCTGATCTGGGATGCCGGAAGGGTGAATGCCCGGGTCCCGGAGCCGCGCGGGTTCGGAGCTTAAGTCTCGACCCGTGACAAGTGGTATCAGAGCCAGCCCTAAACCGTTCGATCCACGCCGAGCACCTCAAGGGAGGCAGGCAGGGTGGTCAGCCTCCGTGACGAGGGCGTCACGAGGTTGGGTGCGGGAGAATGTCACGAACCTAAGGGGAGTCCTGAATCCCACATCGAACATAATAGGAAGGTCCCTGGGGTATAAAAGGGTTCACACCATCTCCGCCTTGTGAGGCGCCTTTTATAGGACAAAACCGTGAGGCCAAGGGGGCCAGAGCGGACAATACCTCACAAGGGTGTGAACTGTGGCGAGAAGGCTGATCTGGGACGCCGGAAGGGTGAATGCCCGGGTCTCGGAGCCGCGCGGGTTCGGAGCTTAAGTCTCGACCCGTGACAAGTGGTATCAGAGCCAGCCCTAAACCGTTCGATCCACGCCGAGCGCCTCGAGGGAGGTAGGCAGGGTGGCCGGCCTCCGTGACGAGGGCGTCACGAGGTTGGGTGCGGGAGAATGTCACGGACCTAAGGGGGAGTCCTGAATCCCACATCGAACATAATAGGAAGGTCCCTGGGGTATAAAAGGGTTCACACCATCTCCGCCTTGTGAGGCGCCTTTTGTAGGACAAAACCGTGAGGCCAGGGGGCCAGAGCGGACAATACCTCACAAGGGTGTGAACCGTGGCGGAAGGCTGATCTGGGATGCCGGAAGGGTGAATGCCCGGGTCCCGGTGACTAGGCACATTTTCACCTACCTTTTATAGCACAGGAATGAGGTAGTGCTTTGACCCTGAAATGAAAAGACATCTACACCGTACCCTTAGATAGTTTTAGCTAGTTCAAAAGTAGGTCGAGCTAAAGCTTTGCACGATTTATGGCTTTACTGGCCACAATGGAATCCTCGGATGGGGAAACCCACGATTAAGAGTTCAAATCACACCGTCCTTATTGATCCAACTCGAGTTGGTATTCTCACAAAAAGAGACCCTACCACGTGTTTAATTTGAAAGCCACCTAATTCTCTATGGGTCAAAGCCCCCGACCAAGACTTTATCGCGGATGAGGTTGCTCGATAATATGACTTACTGTCCATGTTATGGCTCTATTGTTGGAAAGTCAATGGGCTGTCCTTGACAAATGACCAATACAAAGAACTCCGATCGATGGAAGAAAGTGAGCACTTAACCTCACTTAATCTTCCTTTATTGCACCTAATAGAGAAAGAAGACTAGTAATAGGTTTCTTTTCTTTTGGAAAAATTGAACTAAGTGTAGCCTGTTTTCTTTTGATTCATCAATCGTGGAGAGTGAGTCTAGTATCATACTTTCAATTTCTCTAAAGGAGTTAGCCCGCATCAGTTAGAGGGATGATATATTGACAGACTTATCCCTGGACCATTTTCCGCCTACTTTACTGGCCTGGCCCTACTCCTTGAATTAAACACTATGCCAAGTCCTTTGTCTTATTCCTGGCTCTATTGGCTGGATCCTGAGACTATTTTACTAGTGGAACCACTTTGTTTGATTACTAGCTATTCATTAAGCCCGTTTTTAATGCATACTAATTTAATTTAGCCCATGAGGGATTTATCGACCCAAACTGAATACGAATGAGTGCCTGCTGCACCTTTCTTCTTTAACGGTGGAACATAGTGAAAATAGCTTTCAGGTAAGGGAAAGATTCTCTAAGAAGAACAAGAACTAGTACCTAAGCCAGTGTTATCTTATAATTCCAGTCTAGCGTATCAAAAAATCTTTCCTTCTTTTTCGTCTTCGTTGAGTGAGGAGCGAAGTTAAGTCTTTTATTGTTTCATGAGTGAATTGAATTGTTGTTGATACTGCCTACCGATAAAGTAATCATTCCAAGCCCTCTAGTCTTGGCAGTTTCATTAAGCCATTCTGCTATCATTCTAGTTGTTAGTGAAGTGACTGCCGTTGTTGATGTTCGATCGTGTAACTGTAACAGGCACCGCAGCCAATGAATGTCCTCAACTCGGAGAAAGGGAAGAAGAGTGATGTTCGTTGTCGATGTTCCATTACTTTACGATCCGTCGTTGGACTCAGGGGTTTATCTCATCTGAAGCTACCATTGACTCGGTGGCAGCTTGGGTTCGCTTGCCAAAGATGCCACTATCATTCTATGCATCTTCTGCTTTTCAAGGTATTGGAGACTCAATTGGCAGAAGGGCTCAAATAAATAGGAAGACAAAAGCTGCTTCTCGAGGGAAATTTGCTCGCCTATGTGTTGAGTTGGATCTTACGTTGACTATTTTCCCGAAAGTCTTTTTCGGGGGGCGTTGGCAAGTGGTAGAGTACGAGGGTCTGCACATGCTGTCTTTCGTTGACGGGTTTTCTAGGTATTACCAAATCCAAATGGATCTTGAGCACATCACTAAGACTACTTTCACCAAACTCTGGGGGACTTTTTGTTACATTATAATGCCCTTCGGCCTGAAGAAAGCTGATGCTACTTACCAAAGGGCAGCCACTATTCTTTTGCATGACATAATACACAAAGAGGTCGAGGTATATGTGGATGAGATTATTATCAAGTCCCGCGAGCGAGAGGGTCATGTGCCTGCACTTAGGAAGTTCTTTAATAGAATTTAGGAACATAATATGAGGCTGAATCCATTTAACCCAGCTAAGATTAAAGTTATCATGAAAAGGCCAAGTGAGAGGGTCATATGCATGCACTTAGGAAGTTCTTTAATAGAATTTAGGAACATAATATGAGGCTGAATCCACAGAAATGCGTATTCGGAGTGACAGCCGGTAAGCTGCTTGGCTTTATGGTTAGTCAGAGGGGTATAGAAGTTGACCCAGCAAAGATTAAAGCTATCATGGAAATGCCACCACCAAGGTCTGAAAAGGAGGAGAGAGGCTTACCTACTTTCTAAGAAGGACAGACAGGAGGGCATTGCTTCCCTGGCTTGCTTACCTGGAATGGAAGACTGAAGCGCTAATGCACTGATACCAAAAAAAGATTCATTAATCGAATTGTTTTCGTCCTCAGAAGTAGAGACAGGAATTGTTACGTGAACTAGAAAGCACTACTTATAATATATATATATATATATAATAGTTATTCATGTGCACATCACGTAGGCAAGGAAAGAGATTAGTTTAAAGCCAAGTCGTCGACTGACCGATGGGATTGAGTGATTGACTGACCGATTTCTTTGTTTGAACGAATTTCGTACAATCCACCCTATATGTATGTTCAAAGCTCAAACTCCCTTTCACTCTTGGGACTGCCTTTCGGTGAGCTCTTTCCCCTTAAACGCTCTATCAATCCGCTTAAAAGCTCCTTGCGGATAAAGGCAAGAGCTAGGAAGAGACAACTTAGGTAGAATGGAATAGATTACTCTTTTTGAAAAAAAAGGTATAAAACTATCTCTGAGGGAAAGAATCACTGAGCTAAGGCGGGTGGAGGGCTATGAGCTCGTTCACTCAATCCCGGGGAAACAACTCCCTTAGCCAACGTTGGAAGCTAAACCAAAGCGTTGCTTTCCGGCTCGAATAGAAAGCAGAGACAGCAATTTCAACATCGTTAGCAATCCTCCGATTAGGATCAGGAGGGAGAATAAAGTCTCCATCAAAAACAGCTCGACACCTCCACTCCAAACCAAAATCTTCCATGCTATCGCATAGAAGGTCGTACGCCACTGGCAATCAAAACCAAACTGTTGATCCTTACAAAAAGCATTGCTACATAACCAATCCGTGAATGCCAAGGAGTGAGTAGAAGGCACTTTGATGCTCATTGGGAATAAAGATGTTCCAGATCCATTTAGCAAAGTGACACTCACGCAAAACATGTAAACAATCCTAAACTGGGTGTCCACATCTAGAACAGCTGCTAGACTCTGAGAAATTCCTCTCCCAACGAATCCGGTTTGAGATACTAAGCCAAGGTCAGACGGGTGGTCTACCCTTACAAGGTCTACCGCGGCTCAACTCCGTGGTGATCTATGAATTATGTATAGTAAGATGGGTTCCTGCTTTTGGAATTGATGTCGGAAAGGAAAGAGAAGTAGGTGGGGTCACGTAGTTAGCCCCGAGAGTCCATCCCTCGGAGACGGAAGTCATTGCCCGGCTCAACTAGACTAATTTGCTATACTACATAGGCTCCAATTGACTAACGAAGATGGCAGGAGCTCAAGTTTGATGTTGATGAATGCTTGTCGGTTAGAGTGGAACAAGAAAGCTTCACCCAAAGTGCTTTTAATAAGTCGGTCGCTGGATACTCTTAAGTCCTTCTCTTACTGTTGAAGAAAGCGAGAACGGAGAGTACTAAACTGATAGAAAGCATGATTGGATGACTTTCCAAGAGAGCCCTACGGCAGTGGAATCGGCCGATAAAAGAAACCTTCGCGCCGGAATCACAAGTGGCATAGAGATCCTTAGGAGTACGGAGCAGTTGTTACGATAGCCAGGAAAGGAAGGATTCCGTCCCACACAGAACGAACTCTACTAATGTCTCTTACTTATTCCTCCCCCTGGCCGAAGGTAAAATAAGGATCCGCTTTAAAGGGTAATAGACCGACCAGCCGGACGAGGACAGTGTTTTCGGGAACCAAGTGGCGCCTTAACTGTACCAATGAGCGGTACGGGGCTTCGGAGCGAAGGAAGCAAAAATGACTGAAATGACTTTCTTTTCTGGCGAAAGCATTCCGTAAAAGGTGAGAAGAGTGCAGTGACCAAGGCCCGAAATAAATAAGTAGGGCGTCCTCAGTACTTTGGCTTCAAAAGTTTCGCTACGCACCTCAGTCCTTACTCTTTCGAGTAAGCAAGCGCTACGCCCCTTTGAAGATGGCCCATATGGGGTTCCTACTTCGCCCGCTCTAACTCTTCTTTTGCTGCCCAAGCATAGATGCAAGGCACTACTAAAGTAGGCGGAAAGAAAAGGCCTTAACGCATTTCCACTTTCCTCAACTTTCTCTTTCTATACGTTATATTCTAGTAGTGATTCGAGCGAGAAGGAATTCATGAGTGACTGACCATACCGCGGAGGTAGTCTACTGTTACACCTCCTCCTCATGGATAGATGGTGCCACCACGCTGTACAAGTTTCAAATTTTCTCAAATACGAATTTTCTTTATCAAGAGAGGGAGACAGCGGATGGAATTGGACTACCAGTGGGGCTAGTCAGTCTATCTACAGCTTCTGATTGAGAGATTCGAGGTTGCTTTGTCTGGTCAAAGCGATGCAATCCTTCCTTCATCTATTGGAATCGTTCTACTGCACTTCTCTTATGGCACAAGGTTTTTTCCTTGACTGATCAAGTACGGTAGACAACTGAAGACGAAAGCAGTCTGGGGAAGCTATACAATAGTAGAGAGATAACATAGACAATTGTTGGAAGAGCTCACTTTTGGCTTCCACCCGGCTTTCAAAGTAACTAGGTTGCCTTGATAGGTATAAGTATAATAAAAATAATAATGATTTCCCTTGGAGGCCCTAGTCTTTCTCCTCTTTATTTCCAGTGCAAAGTGTTTCCATAAGCCATTTGGAAGGCTAACAACTATCTTTCTTCCCTTGGCCTGTTCCCTACTGACTTGCAGTCTCACTGGGCTTCTCCGTCCCGTCCTACCTTTGGATAAGACCTTCCAACATCTCGACGCTGTCCGCCCCGAGTGCAACGCTATTGCTTCCGCCATTACATCCTAGCTCGGATTAAGGCCTTACCTCCTCTCGTATTGTTACTCTTCCATTTGGCTACCGATTTCGTTTTTGTGGAGCGATAGTTTTTTCTCTTTTTTTTTGTGGATTGCGTGCAACACCATTATCACTTGCATGGTTAGCAATTTAGCATTGTTCTGAATAAATTAATAATCTCTATTTTGGATAATATTTGAGCATGACCTTTATCTATTTAGCCTTAAGTCTTCTAAGTCTCTTAATCTTATTCTTTCTTGATTGACGCATAAGATTCATTATACACAAAGGCTTGACCTGAAAACTCCATAAAAGAAAAGAGCTAGAATACTGACATATATAAAATCTTTGAGAAATCTTTAATTACTAAAAAATTGTACTGCATTTTTAACAAAAAACAGTATAATAACATTGTCACGGGCAAATGGAAGGCATAAGCATGGTTATCAAAACTAGATCAGACCATCGGTTTGATCAGTTGAATCAATGAATTAGTGCTAAAATTGATTCAGTTCTATGATTGGATCACTTTTATAATTAAACCATTTTAAATCAGTGTGAACCAATAGTTTACATAACAAATTAATAAATCGGGCGGTTTTTGTTGAACCAGATTGATTCCATACTAACTAATAAATTTAAGTAAAATATGAAAAAAAATCTTTCAAGTATTCAAATTAATCTAATTAAGCCTTTATACTACTATATCATATAAATAAGCTCCTCAACTCTTATTTTCTATTATCAAAGTCCTTGTATCTTTATATTAATAATATGTTGACATATTTTGACGCATATGGATAATGATATTGCAAAAAAACTCACATATGTGTAAAAATAAACAATTTAAAAGAAAAAAGATGATCTAACAAAGAATTTTATTAATTGATACCATAATTAAAAATAATTATAAAATTAATAATATATATAATTAATAAAAAATAAAATGTTAATAATAATGATTAATTATTTGACCATGAGTGGAAATAATTAATAAAAGAAAATGTATATATGTAAAATTAAAAAAAAATCTACATTCATATAAAAAATATAAAAATGATTTTAATTTCTTTTTTACTAATTTTTATATAAATATAAATATTTCATTTTTATTAATTTTATATATAGATTTTTTTATTATATAAAGATTAATTATTATATATTAATAAATATAAATAATAATTATTATTTATAATAATTTATTAGTTATTATTTATTATATTTATTAAAAAGAAATATTATTTCTAACTATTAAAATATAAAATATGATTTTAATAAAATGTTAAGTAATTTCATTTCTAACTAGTAATTAATTATTCTATGAATTTTATATTTTAAAATTTGTAGTTTATGGTTAAATTAGTAAATTATGACTTGAGCTAAAAGTTTGAATTTTGAAATTTTAAAATATTTATATTTTTTATAATATTTTTATTGAACCAACAATTGACCTGATTAACTCAGTGGTTGAACTATTAACCTAATGACTAAAAATCTAAATGGTTTAATATCCGATCTGATTCTGGTAACTATGGGTATAAATAATAATCTATTAAAAATTAAAATTTTTTTTAAAAAAAACACATCCAAGCATTTATTTATAATTCTATTAAATGCATTCAACATTACATTTCATATTTTAGTGCAACAATTATTCAAGATGATAATATATGAATGCAATGTTGCTGACAGTAAGGAGTTGTCAACTAAATATATCACTGATATTTGAAAAACCATGAAGAAAGTAACATTAATTAAGCTTTTAGTATTAATTTTATAAACAAACATCATTTGTTGTATAATAAACTTATTAGTCACCAGTATATGTCCAGACAATTTGAATTTATAAAGTCAAAAATGAATTTTAGGAAATCTTAGCTAACAGAATCTCCAACTACAATTTATCTCTTTAGTTTGCTTGCATTTATCTATAAAAGCTATAAAAGGCTAAAAGTTGAATCGGTTAGTTATAGAATATAAAAAAAAGGTCTTCAATGATCCTATAGCAAATATATAGAGAACAACTTTGTTTACTTACTGATTTGGCTTTAACCATTAAAAATACTAAGTATGATATATATTTAATAAAAAATTTGAAGAATTAATCGAAAGATGAATGAATGGAATCTAACATACCTTGAATGTTATAATTGTAACTTAGCCAATACACTAATTGCTGCAACAACATCAACAAACAGATTAAGGGCACATGAGGGATTATGAGAGTGTTCAATATGATTTCTACTACTTGCTAGAGCATTAAATTTGAATTGGAACTCTTTTTTAATAGAACCAATTGAAATTTACTTAATATACAAATTCTGATAATGTATAAATTCATATTGAAACATAGATAAAACCATAGCCAGGACCATAAAGGAAAATTTTAGAGAAACTTTGGAAGAAATAAAAAAAAATCTACAAATAAAGCTAAATCAAAGTACTATAAACAATGAAAGATCTTATTGAAATTAAACTTGCTGAATTAAGCCCTAAAAATAATAATCTTGCAAATATTAAAAAAATTGAAGAATCAAAAGACCAAATTACATAACAAAAAGAAAACAAAAGGAAGAACCCAGAATGATTAACACTAGATCTTTTTTTTTTCAATTTTTTTTATTTGTTCCCTTTTAATTTTTTTTCTACCAGGAATCTCTCCAGCTACCATAATTGATTTTCATTCTTTATCTTCTTACTTTCCTTCCTTAACTAGATCTAATTTTTTTCTTTTTTAATATTCTCTTTTATTCTTTTCTTTAAGAAATTTCCTCTCCATCTTCTTCTCCAACCGCGGCATTTACTTTCTATTCTCTTTATATCTCATTTCTATCTTTCTCCTCTTTTTTTCTCTTTAATCCTTTTAAAAATTTTCCTCTTTATCTCCTTCTCCAACCACTGCACTTGTTCTTTTCAATCTCTAGTCTCAATATCCTTTTATCTTCTTTTCATTGTGTCTTTCTCCTCTTTCTCTCTATGTTCTTTAATTTCTTTCCCCCATTACCTTTTTCTCTTTCTAGTCTTCCAAGCGCAAAAATTTTCCATTCTTCTTTACCTTTTTTTCTTTTCTAATTCTTTTATTTTTTTTTTTCATCTTCTCTATCCCTTTTATTTATTTCCGTATATCATCTTTAATTTTTTAAAGTTTTCCTTTAGTTAAGTAAAAAAAATTCTAACTAATTAAAATTGTTTAATTGTTATCAATTTTTGCTATATCTAATATATTAATTTTACTCATTTGGCGCAACGTGGCACCCGGTGAGTTTCCTTTTTTTTTAATTTTTGTCTTTATCTTTTCTTTTTTTTTTTTCTTTTTACTTTCTTTATTATTTTTATTTTTATTATTTTCATATTTAATAAATTTTTTTTTTTGAAAATTATGTGTGGGGTCATTTAATTTTTTATTAAAATTTTTTCTTTTCATTACTTTCATATTTTAAATTAGATAATTTTGTAAGAAAATGATACAAATGAAGGCATTCATGTGACATCCAAACTTATTTTTTCAGCTCTTTTCTCTTTTTAGTTTTAGTGTTTTTTTTTTTTAAAGTTATAAATTGAATTTTGTAAAAAAAGGACATCAATGAAAGTGTTCACGTGACACTCTTATTTAACTTTTTTTATCATTTCTTTTTTTTTTGGTTGACCTTTTTAATTAGATAAATTTTGTATGAAATAAAACTCCATTTGAATTTAATCGATACCATTGTACAACATGATGAAGCAGCTTTTTGGTGCAACTGCATTATGATATGCTATTTGGGTAACAAAATTACAGTTCAATTGGGCCTACATGGCACCAGTGGACTGACGCTTCCCCACTACTAGTAAAAGGTGTGGTAAGCCACTGCTTATTGCTTTGAACATTTTTCTCCATATAAACATTTTTATCCAACATATTTAAAAGTTTAAGGCCTTAGTGAATTTAGAAAATAAAATTTCAAGCTTATCACATTATTATTTTTTTATTCAATTGTATTCTTAAGTAATCAATGTTTTTTTAATATCCCTTGAAAACATTGCACTCTGATAAAAATAAATAATAAAGAAATGTATTAATTTAAAATTCAATAAAGTGAATAACATTTAATAAATAAAATTAATATACTGATTAGTAATATTTATCTTACTATTATCGTTGCATTTACATCTAAATACATATGTAATCACAGATTTTAATCTCACTGTTACAGTATCAAATCTTATTACTATAATAATTAATCTCAACTCCTTCGTAGTTTTCAATTTCATTGGAGCTAATTTCACCCTCTATCCAAATAAATCCTAAGTTAATAAAGATAAAGATAACAAAATAATTTATATCCGATGGATTTTAATTCGATCAAATCTAATAAATGTATTTTTATAAATTAAATATTATGTCAAGATTTTTTTTTTAAAAATAAGAATTAGATCTATGGTAGGTTTAGAATGTTCCATCACATCCTATGTTCCATCACATCCTGAATATATATAAAAATATTTTTTTATTATTTATTTTAATTTTATATTTATATATATGTATTATGTTAATACAATTTTTATTTAATACTTTAATTTAATAAAAATATTATATTTATACATAAGCAAGATGCAATTTATATTAAAAAATCTTATAAACATTATACTAGAGTTAAATTATTTAATTAATTTTGTATTAATGTGGGTAGGATGTGGGTTATAAATTTATGTGTCATATTTGGATTAATTATAAAAAATAGTAACTTGTTGTTGAGTCGAAATCAATATCTGGTTAAATTATTAAAATAAAAAAGGATCAGAGTCAAGATTAGTATAAACTTACACAAACTTGATCCATCGTCATCATTAAATAGAAGTGTCCTTCTGGTACCCATTGGCTTTTATATATATATATATATATATATTTTCCTTTGGTGTTTTCCTTTTTTTTTTCTTACTTTGGCTTTCTCTTTTTTTTTTTTTTGGTTTATTTACTTGTTTGTTTAGTATTTCTTATATATGTTTGAAAAGATAAATGCACAATTTAAGTGTCAACATGGCTCCTACATTTGGATTCTTTTTTTTTTTTTTTGTCTCTTTTAGTTATTTCCCCTTTTTGTTTTTGAATTTTTTATGAGATAAATTTGGTAAGAAATTGGATTAATGAAAGTTATGATGGCAAAATAACTTGTATCTAGTAAGTTTCAACTTGTTGATCTAACAAAGGTGATCTTTTTAAAATTGGAGTTAGGATAGGATTGGAGACAGATTTAAGGTGCTCCATCTTATGTCCTTAAATATATAAAGGAATATATATTTTATTTTTATTTAATTATATATATTATATTAGTAGTTATTATTTAATATCTTAATTTAATAAAATATTATATTTATATATATTTAAATTATAATTTATATTAAAAAATATTTTCATTAATATTATACTATTGAATTTATTTTTTGTTAAATCAAGTAGGATGCAGATTATATATCTATAAATATATCGGGTAAAGTCATGTATAAAAAATAATAACTTGATATATGATCGAAGTCAAGATGAGCCTAAACCCACCCCAACTTAACTCGTTGACATCTCTAAATGGAGATATTCATGTGGCACTTTTATTTGGCTCCCATTCCTTTTTTTTTTCTTTTTGTCTTAAGTATTTCCCATTTTTATTTTTAATTATATAGTTTTGTTAAATTTGGCTGACCAAAATGAGTAGGCTTTGAAATAACAATATATTGTAGTTATAATAAAAATGACCAATGGCAATTAAGAGTTTGATTTTTGAATCAAACTAAATCAAAATGTCACCCCTTTTCTTCAAAAAGTGTATTGCATTCAACCATCATGAAATAAGACAAGAATGGTAATCACCTCTTCTTTTAGTATGAAACATGGCATTTGATCATAATGAAAAAGGATGAAAGAGTATTTATTCAAATATGAGAAAAGTCTTATATGTGTGAAATATGTGATGAGTCACATAGAGATCGAGAGAGGAATATAGAAAGATTGGCTAAGCAAAAGAATGACATTTTTTGCAAATTTTATGAAGAATCTCATATTTTGGTGTTTAAGAATTTATTATGTGAATAGTGGATAATTTTTTAATATGTGATATTGTCCTCGATTAATAAGTTATGTTGGCATCACTTTTATAACTCTTTCGTACAATCACTTTCGCTATCTTTTTGTAATTTAAGTAAATTTTTGCATCATTCTTTATATATGATCTTTTTTATATTATTATATTATCTTTTAATTTTAATTTTTTTAATTATATTTATAAAGATAATTTAAAAGAGTGATACGAATTTAATTTGTTATATAAGTTTTGAGAATAAAATGCATAATTATTTAAAAATTAGTTAATAAAATTTCAATGATCATTATTTTTATTAAAAATTATAAATAAAATTATACTTTTCTAATTTATTAAAATCATCGCCAATATTATTAAATCCATCATGAATATTATTAATTATAAATAAAAAATATTGGATGTTGCTGGTAGATACAACACCCTAATCCCTTCCAAACTTACCAGAACTGGAAACAGAAGCAAAGCTAGATTCGAAAGCAGAAGACTAGATCTCCGACAACCCAAAAATCTTGAGGCATTTACTTTTTGCTCCCTTTTTTAATTCTGGAACCATCATTCTATAATTTGCCGCCTGAAATATCTGTGTTTTCCTTCTCCAAATAAGATATGATAATGTCTAACATTTCATTTCATATGTATTACAATAGCCTTTGAGACTCTTAGGCTAATCCTACACTCAATTACGGGACTCTGAACTCATGAATCGTTTAAATTACAGATAGGGGTTGTATAATTATTATACGTTTTGGAAGTCTTCAAGGTTGTTATTGTTTCTCTATTGACAGACAGTAATGTTGAATCGTGGAAAAAAGTCAAAGGCATGGCATGGACCTAAAAACTACCCGGTTCTAGTGCCACTTATGTTTCTAGTATCAGTCCTAGTAGCATTGGTATTTTTTTTTTACCACAAACATGATGAAAACCCAATTCCAGTATATGGACTTCGGACCACAAATGGAATAGGCTTGAGTCTTTGGTGCAATTTAATCCGGAAAGGAAGTTCAGGAATGGGACGGATTTGACGTGGCAAATACCTGATTCGCCTAAGGCTGTTTTTTTTTAAGCTCATGGATGTAGTGGTAGAGCTGTTGACTTTACGGATAGGTCTTCTAAATGCCCTAAATGTGTTGGTCTGCCAGAGGAAAGGTTGCTTGTTCTTCACGCTCTTGCTCGCAAATTTGCTGTCTTGACTATATCAGGCGCAGGGAGATGCTGGACAATTGGGAAGGAAAGATTGATCGTTGAAGATAATATAAGATGGTGGGTTAAGAGACAGAACCTTGGAAAAGCTTCCTCTTGTGGCTTTAGGCGCCTCTTCTGCTAGGCACTTTGTATCTGCACTTGCTAATGATTTGAAGTTTAGTAGTATTACACTTATGATTGCTGGAGGAATATTTGATCAAATGGACATTATAGAGGACTATCTGCCAACCCTTTTTGTGCATATGCCGAAAGATGTACATAGGCAACAAAAAATAACCGAATTTATGGAAGTTCTGAGAAATAAAGGGATTGATGTTGCAGAGATTGAATGCATGGAGTTGCCTCTGTCACCAACTTTTTTATGTGACAGAATCCCAAGTCTCTACAAGACTCTTTCTGCAAGATTATTCAATTTATTCAGGGAGAAAGGCTTTATAGATGAGAACGGGTATACGAAAAGGGATGGGCGTGCAACACGTTGGAAAGAAGCTCTCCAGTATAGTATGCTAGAGAAGGACTTGGTGCATCCTGTTCGGGGGGAGCTAAATCTTGCATTTGCACACCATGAAATGACTAGTTTGCAATCTGAAGAGATCTTTAAATGGTTTGAATCTCATATGAGCTGAGCAGTACCCCTTTGTGCCACATTCTGCTTTCTCAGCCATGGAAGTACTGACCAGTTGGAAGTAATCTGTACATATTGCTCGTAGTTGCAATCCCTCAACAGAATTGTTTACTGTTTGAATTTTGTTTTCGAACAACCAAAGACCGCAGAATGTAAAGCTACCACCTTGCATTAAAACCAAACTGCAGCATGCACTATAAATTAGGTAAATTTAGTTATATGTGGGAAAGAAAACAATCTTCACTACACTTTGAATACTATTTCATATATTTTTTGTGGAATTGCAAAGTATCCCTTGTTGCCTTTGAGGGGTCTGTTTATGCTTTTTTGGATGAGGTGTCCTTTTTGTTGTCTATGTACTTTTTAATTTGGCATTGTCTCCTTAGTAGTGCTGCTGTAGCTTACCAATTTTTTATGTCATGTCTGAAAGCTATTTGGCTGCTGGACGTTGTTGATGTCTTCTGAAATAAAAATATTTTAGTGCTTTTTTAATATTAAGGCTTAGTGTGGTTCACCATTTTTATCTGATTCACCGGTTTGAAATGTTTGAGAAATAGGATTTTTTTTTAAGGCCTCCTATCTTCTCTCTTTGATAATTAAAAAATGATTCTGATCTATAAATATATTATTTAATAAGAGTTATCCCTAGAATGAGGCTTCTATTTTACTTTGTTGTTTTTTGGTTCTTTCTACAGTAAAGAAACTTAATACCTATAGATGATCTATTCTCAAATTTTCAAAAAAAAAAAAAAAGAAGGAATAAAAGGAGAAAAGAATCCTGGCCATAAAAGGAGGAAAGGGGTACTTTTATATTTATAACCAAGTTTCAGGAATCAACTTATTGGTGTTATAAACCATATATGAAACAAGTCTGGATTACAGGACGTTGCATTGGAATGTAATCCTTGCCGATGGTTAGAAGAAGAAAATGCAGCAGTTAACATTTCTAAAGACCCGAACATGCATTAATTTTGTTTTTGCCAGAAAAAAAAAAAAAAAAAGAGAACTTTAGATGTATATTTCTGAAAGAAAGTGCGCAAAAAAAAAAAAAAAACTGCTTGTCCTTCAAGTTGTGGTCCGTGGTGGAATGAAGAGTGGAAAGTTCATGCCTTATGAGTAAAATGATTATACATATCACATATATTTATGCTTTAGTCTTTGCATTAATTATGCAATTGAGTTTGCTATCTTGGTGTTGTGTTTGTGTTTTGTTATGCATGACTTGATATTATTAGTTATTTATTGTATTTAATAAGTTCTTCTATTACTTATTCCTAATATTCGTATTCACCTAAATAACATGCAAGGTATATTGCTAGTCTACTCTGAGATAATTAGATTAGTAAAAGAAGTTTTAATTCTCGCATGTTTGAAGGAATTAAAACGCCTATGTATTCAAATCTCCGCTAATTTTATCAATTAATACTGGATATAGAATGGTTGATTGAATGATGATGGTGCTGGATGATTCTGATGATGGGTAGAATTAATTCTTACTTGAGTGCATGGTCTTATTACTTTAAATATGTGAAATGTCTTCTAATTAACTATTTTTCGTTGTCATTTCACACTTTGTCCATTGCTTCTTGTGTACCAGGGGGGTTTCAACATTCTTTTTGTTAATTCCATTCTACAACTCAATACTTTAGTCCACGGCATTCATCTCTTCATCCCTAAAATTTGTAGAACACTTACAAGTCTGTTGGCAGATTGCATTTGTGTCTCAAAAATTAATTTCTAAAATTTTATACTTGTGTTATTGGAGAATATAGAGATGTCTTTGCTCACTGCAAAATATGAAAATAAGAGTGCAGCTCAGAGCTATATAATCATCAAAAGTCAATGCCAGTGTAACGGTTTGATTTGTATAAGTAATATCATAATTTTTCTGATAATCCAGGAATAAGCCCCCTTTTTCTTTTGAAATAAAAAAGTATTATGTGAAGTTCTATCCAGTCTAAGAAAGCAACTAAGAGGCGCTTTCAGTTCTCCTAGGCAACCAGTTTTTTTTTCCTTTTCTGTTTAAGGAAAACTCGTTCCTATTTGATGCAGCCTTTTCTTGATTAGGTTTTATGTCCTTTTTTGATTGGATATTATCGTAACGTTTAGATTTGGAGATCTATCTTAGACATTGACTTGAAGGAGTCACCACCAATCTTTTTTATTTAGGTGCGATTAGTTACCTAAGGAATCTATAAGAACACCTAAGCCTAAGGGTCCCTAAAAGAATAGATTTAGGTTTATTAACCAGAACATGGTTCGGGAGTACGGTTATGTGTGAGGAAGGTTGTAGCACCCTCACAACACCCATCGAAAGATGGTACCAGCTTAATTTTTTGTTATTCAATAAGACTTAAAAATTTATCAAGTAATTAATTATTGAAAATTATTCTCAATTGACCTACTACTTTTAGCAGAAAATTGAAAATATTCTCTCACCTCAAGAGTATGCAGGGACACTATTGTTTCACTCGTAGAGGCTATATCGTCGGAATATTTATCATTAAAGAAAGTTCAAGAAACAAAAAGGAAAAGAAATAAAATGAAAAAAAAATGATTCAACTTTAGATATAAATCCTTTTCTCTTCAAAAACTCATTGCTTTTGTGCTAAGAAAATTGATACTTTTAACTTTTCCCCAAAATGTTTTTTGAAACTTTAATTTAAAAAAAAAAATTGATACTTTCAACTTTTTCTGGAAAATATTTTTTAAAAAACTTATTTTCAAATAAAATTGATACTTTCAATTTTTCCTCGAAAATATTTTTTTAGAAAATTTATTTTCAAGGAAAATTGATACTTTCAACTTTTTCTCAAAAATATTTTTTTGGAATTTTATTTAAAGAAAATCATTTTTAAAAAATAAAATAAAATAAGTAAAATAAAAATAAAATAAGGAATACTAAATAATTCTAATCTAATCAATAAATAATAATAATAATAATAAATAAATAAATATAGAAAAAACCTTTGGAATGGCTCGGCTCGACTGGGAAACGGCTTGGCTCAAGACAAAAAAGACGGCTTGAAGACACGGCTTGGGGAAGTCGGCTCGGCTCGATTCGGCTCCAGGGATCGGCTAGCACGTGGATTAACGAATTGGGTCGCGATTGGGTCTGTTCAACCTAAACAAAAACATGCGGATCCTGGTAATCTATTAACACTAAAACGACATCGTTTCCCGTAGGTATAAAAGGCAAATAACGGGTTTTTTTCTTCAGATGTGCCTTCCCTTTCTCTCTTCCCCTCAACTTTCTCCTCCTTCTTTCTACCCGAAGAACCAACCCAGAATCTGGTTGAATTTCCATCGGATTCTGGAAAATAATGCCAAAAACTTCAAAGTTGGCCAAAAAATTCATTGTAAAATTCAAGGTTCGCCAGAAAATTTCGTCGGATTCTGGAAATTTTCTAGAAATTTTCCAAAAAAAACTTTAGAAAATTCGAAAAAAATCCTCTAAAATCTTAAACTGCCTCTAAACACCTTTCGTTTCTATTTTCTCTCTGTTGTGTTTTTCTCCCTATCTGTGTGTATTCTTTCCCGTATGTTTCAACACCCATTTATAGGGATTGATCAGAAGAGTTTCTGATCAATCTCAATTCCTTATGGGATTAGGATTCATTCTTTGAATCCAATCCAAACTCTTTCAATCCCCTGATTCATGACAAAACCTCCTTCTAGAACAAAAAATTATATCTATCAAATAATAATTCAAACAAAATTCAGAACAGATAAACCCAAAAAAAGATTAATAATAATAATCATAATCATAATAGATAAATATATATTGATAGATAAGTAATAAAAAATATATATTAATAAATAATACAAACATATATATATTAATAGATAAATAAAAAAAGATTAATAGATAAATAATAATAAAAATATATATTTATAAATAGATAAAAATAAAAATAAACAAATGGGCTTACCCATTTGGACCAGGCCCAATTGATCCGGGCCTGGACCAAGTTGGGTGTCTACAGCTACCCCTCTTTGCACATTTTTTATTAAACAAAAATTGCACAAAGACGTAGACACCCATTCAAGACTCCACTTGACCTTTTTTTTTTCATTTTTTTTATGTTAAAATTTTGATCAAAGCTCCTCTAAGCAGATGCTCAATGACTTTGAGAAACATAAACAAAGCTCATCTAATCAGAGGCATTACAACTTTGAAAAATAAATGGCTCATCTAATCAGAGGCTCAACGACTTTGGAAAGTAAATGGCTTCTCTAATCAGAGGCTCAATGACTTTTGAAAAGCAAATTGCTCTTCTAATCAGAGGCTCAACGACTTTGAAAAATAAATTGCTCTTCTAATCAAAGGCTCAACGACTTTGAAAAATAAATAAAGCTCTTATAAACAGAGGCTCAACGACTTTGGAAAATAAATAAAGCTCCTCTAAACAAAGGCACCACAACTTTGGAAAAGTAAATTGCTCCTCTAAATAGAGACATCACAACTTTGAAAGTAAATGCTCATTGACGATCATGTTCAAAGGAGTTAAAAATTGTGTTTGAAAGAATTTTAGGAGATTATGCCCAAAGGTCTTACAAATCAATCCTGACACCGAGAGATATCCTATTTCAAGGATTAGAAATTTACCTGACAAGCTTTTTCTCAAATTTGAAAATATCTTCACATCTGTCTTCTCTATGTGGGATTTTGGAATACCCTTGCTTATTGAATTTATGCACTATATTTTTTTGAATGTAGTATATGCTATAAAATGCGTATGAAATTCAATGCATGCTATGCAAATATTGGCTAATTAATTCCTATTCAATTGTAGTACTCAAGTTTCTCAAGCTTTTTTCTTGGGCCTCGAACCCTTGATTCTTCAAAAATCAAGTTATGCTATTCTTCTAAGATCGAGCTAGTGTAACTCTAAACCATCTCTTCCATATAGTTTTCACATTCTTTCTATAAGAAAATCTCTTTCCAAATTCAATGTCCTTATCAAGAACTGAACATCTCGATTCTATCTTTATCACTCTTGACTTCTTCAATGTAATGTAAAAATCTTTTATGCTATTATTCATTTATCAATCATTATTTCAAACTCAAAAAGTAAGAATGCATTTGCACATTTCTTTCATTGTAGGGTATTAAAAAGAATAAGAATGATTAAGAAACAGTCAACAGAAGAGGCACACGAAGAGTGAAATAGAATATCTTTTATTAGTAAAATGTTGGCAAACTTTGGCCAAGAAAGAATTACAAGGATAAGTATAGGGAGACAATGCCCAAAAATGAACAATCGGACAATCATGATAACATATCTCAAGGTTTTTCTAAAAACCCAACCATATGATGTATTTAACAATTTAGAGCTCCTTCGAATTTGCTAACCTCCATGCCAATGGATTTTCAAATTTGATGTTGTATTCTCTTTATCTAAGCTACCTTTTCAGGTTTTTAATTTAAATAAACCCCCTATGACTCAAATCATCCTTTTAGAGTTTTCGCCTTGAGTCCTCATTTTTCATTCACTTTTTTTTTCTTTTCATTTTCATTTTTTCATTTTTTTTCCATTTTTCATTTTATTTTTTCTCATTTTTTTAAGCATAGTACTTTTTCACAGCATTAAAATTTATAGGATGGGGTAAATCATTTCTATCCATCTCAGTCAATATCAGTGCTCCATCCGAGAAAGCCTATTTCACCACATACGGTCCTTCCTAATTCAGAGTCTATTTTTCTCTATTATCGTGCTGGGTTGAGAGGATTCTCTTCAAGATCAATTCTTATTCTTGAAAGCAACGGGGTCGAACCTTTTTATCATGAGCCCTCATCATTCTTCTTTGATATAGCTAATCATGGCACAATGCAGTCAATCTCTTTTCTTCTATGAAATTTTACTGTTTATAACATTCTCGAATCCATTCAGCTTCTTTCAATTTAACTTCTTTTAGAACCTTCAAGGATGGAATCTCCACTTCCACTGGTAGTATAGCTTTCACCCCATAAACCAAAGAAAATGAGGTCACCCCAGTAGAGGTACGCACTGATGTTCGATATGCATGCAGTGCAAACGATAACTTTTCATGCCAATCTTAAAAGTTTTAGTCATCTTCTCAAGAATTCTTTTGATATTCTTGTTAGCTGCTTCAACTTCCCTATTCATTTTCGGACGGTAGGGTGTCGATTTATAATGCTTGATCTTGTATTGAGCACATATTTCTTGCATCGTCTTACTATTTAGATTCTTGGCATTATTTGAAATAATTCTCTTTAAAAGTTCTTATCTACAACTGATCTCTTTCTTTATGAACTTACAACATATAGATCGTGTTACATTTGCATATAATGCTGCCTCCACCCATTTTGTGAAGTAATCTATCATCACAAAAATAAACTTATGCCCATTAAAAGCCTTTAGGGTGATAGGACGAATGACATCCATACCCCACATTGAGAATGGCCAAAGTGGTGTCATAACATGTAAAACAGATGGTGGAGTATGGATCTTATCAACATATATATGGCATTTATGACATTTATGAGCATAGTCAATGCAATCACTCTTCATTGTCAACTAGTAGTATCCTATTTTTATGATCTGTCTCACTATCATATGTCCACTGGCATATGTCCCACATATTTCATCATGTACCTCTTCAACAATTTTCTTTGCTTTAGCCTTACTTACGCATCTTAGTAATACTTGATCATGATTTTTTTTGTACAGAACATCCCTATCCATAATAAAACTCATAGCTAATCTTTGGATGACCCTTTTATCATTTTCTGTTGCTTGAACTAGGTATTGTTGATCCTTAATATACTGTAAGATATTATAATACCAAGGCTTCCCATCCTCCTTTTCTTTTACATTAGAGCAATAAGCTGGCATATCCTTAACATCTAGCCTGATGGACTGAATGTCAGTATTGTCATTAATTCGAATTATTAGATTCTTTTCTCGAGGTAAATGGTCAACTAGATATCTTCAAATTACTTTATCAACTCTAAAATATACTTATGATATGGAACGAGTTTTGAATATCTCGTCTCCTATTCTTCTTTCAACTGATATATAACTAGAGCTGAGTTTCCAAACACTTTTAATGCTTTCACTCTTCTATCTATAGCAGCTTGTAAACCTATGATACATGCCTCATATTCAACGATGTTATTTGTGTAATTAAAGTTTAACCTCACTGTTATAGGATAGTATTATTCTTCTAGAGATCAGAATCACCTCAATTTCTTATCCCAAAGCATTGGCAGCTCCATCAAAATACATTTTCCAACACCTTTCTTCATGCTTCTCCTTTTTCAGTTGGGAAATAGTCATTAGATCTTCATTAAAAAATTCCAATCTCATTGGTTCATATTCTTCAGTAGTACGATCTGCAAGGAACTCTGCTATAGCACCCCATTTTGTTGTCTTTTGGCTTACAAATATAATATCACATTCTGAAAGCATTACTTGTAGTCTAGCAATTCTTCTAGACAAATAAAGCTTTTTGAAGATGTATTTAATTTGATCCAGTTTTGCTATGAGCCAGTGGTATGATAGAGTATATACTGTCTGAGTCTTTTGATAGTCAATGCTAATACACAACATATTTTTTCCAATAAGAAATACTTAGATTCATATTCTGTGAACTTTTTACTCAGATAGTAAATAGCTCTTTCTTTTTGCTAGACTTATCTTGGTATCCCAACACACATCCTATTGAATTCTCTCACATACTATCAAGTATAGAATTAAGGGTTTCCCTAGAATATGTGGCACCAACATTGGAAAATTTGATAAGTATTGCTTAATTTTATTGAAAGCTACTTGGCATTCTTCATTCCATTTTCCAAATTATTCTTGTGAAGAAGCTTAAATATGAGATCACATTTGTAGGTGAGTTGAGAGATGAACCGAGAAATGTAATTCAATCTTCTCATAAAATCTTAAACTTCTTTTAGTGTACTCAGAGGTGACAAATTTTAAATGGCCCGTATCTCATCTGGATCAACTTTAATCCCTCTTTCACTGACTACAAAGCCTAGTAACTTCACTGACTTTACCCTAAATGTGCACTTAGTTGGGTTTAACTTGAGTTGAAACCTTCTCAATCTCTCAAATAACTTTTTGAGGTTAGTGATATGATCTTCATCTTCACGAGATTTTACAATCATATCATTCACGTACACCTCAATCTCTTTGTGCATCATGTCATGAAAGAGCGCCACCATGGCCCTTTGGTATGTTGCCCCAACATTCTTTAACTAAAAAGATATGACTTTGTAACAAAAGGTTCCCTACATAGTCACGAAAGTAGTTTTTTTATATCATTTACAGCCATTTTTATCTGATTATACCCTAAGAATCCATCTATAAAAGAGAAAATTGAATGCCTAGTTGTGTTATCTATTAGTGTGTCAATATGAGATGAAAAAAAGTTATCTTTTGGGCTAGCCCTATTCAAATCACGATAGTCTACACATATTCATACATTTTCATCTTTTTTAAAAACTGGTACTATATTAGCTACTCACTCTAGATAATTAGCCACTTGTAAAAAATCTGTATCAAACTGTTTCTTCACCTCTTCTTTGATCTTTAGTAGCATTTCAGGCTTCATTCGCCTCAATTTTTGTTAGATTGGCTTACATTCTGGCTTTAGAGGTAATTTATGCTATACTATTTTCGTGCTCAGCCTTGGCATATCCTAGTAAAACTAAGTAAATACATCTAAGAATTTTCGAAATAGATTTGCCAAACGTTACCTGTCTCTTGATAAAAGTGAAGTGCCAATTCTAACATCTTTCTTATTCTCTTCATCTCCTAGATTCACTAAGTCAACTATTTCCTAATAAAGCTCAATTGACTTATTTTCTTATTCAATTAATCTCATTAGGTCTGGAGGCAAAACATATTCCTCAGAATTCTCTTCATTGTCAAGTTCATTAGTGTTAATTGAATTCTCAAAACTAACCTCTTGATTGTTATCATAATTATCTTCATGTTCATTTAAGGACTTGAAATTGAATGAAATGGGATATGTTGGCAAGATGTATTTGGAAAAAATGGTAATAATGAAGACCCAAGAAGAAATGAATGAAAATGCATCCTTCCTAATTTTTATTAGAATAATAAAAGATAAATGACCCAAACAAGAAAGATCATCACAATGCCTTGGTCAATAACTATTGGGATATACAATTACATTGAATTAGTTTTAAAAGTCAAAGGCATTTCAATGGCACTCCAATTGTTCAGCTCATAATATGATGGACAAAGGCGGACCCATCTTTCTTGATTAAGTCTTACTTCATCTTTAATAGCATGGATAGTTAATTGGGCAAAAACTTTTTTCATACTTTTTTTTGCATTTGGGTACATGAATCCTCCAGGTCTAAAAGTATTGTACAAATGTGGGATAATCATTAGTCTTGCTGTTTTACCTACTGGCGTTCTTTTAAACTTCCATTCTGTTACTTCATAACCTAGGCCTAACCTTTCACTATTGTCTACCACTATTGGGGGTTCTCTTATTCCCAACAAGTTCTTACCTAGTCCTATTCCTAGATACCAACCCTTATTGATGACTTGGCTCATCACTATCTTTAAAAAAATTGATTTTTAAATCTTTCACCCATAGAGTTGACTAGTTTAAAAGATCGATAGGAACACTCCTCCACTTTCTCGGTAGCTCTCACATGTGGGGCATTCAAAGGTTGGGTCACTAGCATGTCTTTCTCTCCAAACACTACCACTAACTGGCCTTCCATATTGAACTTAATTTTTTGGTGAAGAATAGAAGGAACAACCTTCGCCATATGAATCCATGGCCTTTCTAGTAGATAGCTATAAGACAGAAAGATATCCATTACTTGAAATTTCATATTAAAAGTATATGGTTCAATTTGTAAGGGCATCTCAATATCTTTTAGGACTTTTCTTTTGGTCCCATCAAAAGCTCGTACTATCATTTGACTGTCTTTCACATGAGAGTAGTCGATAGGTAATCTTGTCAAAGTTGACATAGGCATGACATTGATAGCGAATCCATTATCATTAAGACCTTTAGCCATGATATGGCTCTTGCATTTGACTATGATATACAGTGCCTTGGTACTTTCTCTTTCTTATAGGAAAATCTCATCATCACTGAATGAAATATAATTTGGCATGACTAAATTTCTAGCCAGGTGGTTCACATATTCAACAAATACATTATGTGCCACATATGCTTAATTCAATACTTTCAGCAGGGCATTTTGATGTGGTTCTGAATTCAATAATAGTGATAATAATGAGATTCATGTTGGTATTTTGTTCAACTATTTAACAACTGAATATTCACTATGTTTTACTAACTTTAGGAATTCACAAGCCTTTTTTTTCGACACCAGTTTTGGACGATCCTCTTCAGGTTCCATTTCAAGGTTATTCCGTTCTTTTTCTACCTTTGCTTTCTCTTTTCTAGCCTTCTCTAATATTTTTGGAGTGTAGCATCTTTCACTTCGAGTAATACCCCTTACACCAATATATTAGAGGCGTCAGTTTTAGAGACATTCTTTTCTTACCCTTGAACCACTATATCACAACCATATTTCTAGGGTACAACTTTATCATCCTTATATGGGAAGAGAGTCAGAACTTTAAAAGTTACCAATCGAGGAATGAGTTTATCTAGGATTGACTTTGGCTTGTTACCACAATGAATTGTGACCGACTTTGGAAATAATTTTGCATGCTTATCAGTCATGGATACTTCAACATTTTTTGAAACTTCTCCCTCTTTATAAACTTCTAGCTGGCATGAATTTAAAAGCTTTTGTACCTCTTAGAGAAATTGCTCACAAGTTTCGATAGGGTGACCAACTGCCCCATTATGATATTTACAACTAATGCATACTATATACATTCCATGATAGCTATGCAAACTTACTGATTGTATCATGTCAGCTTTCCATAAAACATCAAACAGCTGACTGAAAGGTGTCTTAATATTTGTTAATTTTCCTTTTTTAGATAGCACTCATGTTCATTACTCAGAGTATTCACATTGTGATTAGGCAAAGGATTTCCACTAACATTTAGTGCAATTACCCCTCTTATTCAAAACTAATCATTCCATCCTTGATCAATTATTGCACTTTGTGTTTCAAGGTAGTACAATTTTTAGTGGAGTGACTAGCAATCTTATAGTGATAGTCACAATAGGCTATGGGATCATACCTGATCCACTTAGGGTAAGGTGGCTTGAGTGGCTATAATTTACTAAAGACAATCAGATGACTGTTGTAAAGCTCATTATATAACTTTGTATAGGTCATAGGAATTGGGTCAAATACAAGCTTTTCACAAGTGGTTCGTTGCTTCCGAGAACCTCCCATTGGGCTGGCTGGACGAGATTGAGGTCTTGAGGTAGGTTGAGTGTTAGGATTGTATGTGGCATTCTGAGGTCTAAAGAAAGTTGATATGTTTGGGAGTAGGATGGTTGTGGGATGGGTTGGTATGGATAAAGAGAGATGTTATTCACATTAAGATAATATATGGGGTATCTTTGTGATGGGTAGGGTTGATAACCCCTGAATTTTTGCCTATCAAAGCTTACAGCTTGAGCTTCAGTCTCTTTCTTTTTTGAGGCCTTTTTAGTGGATGCTTTACCTCTTTTTAGCTTATCATTCTTGATGGCACTCTCAATAATTTCTTTCAAAATTATCATATCAGTAAAATTTTTGGTTGCATTTTCTAGCATATTTTTTTAATAGAAAGATTTCAAAGTGTTAACAAATAGCACTAAAGTCTCTTTCTCAGTTAAAGGAGGCTATACCTGAGAAGTTACATCCTTTCATTTCTGGGCGTATTCCTTAAAAAACTCATTTGCCTTTTTTTCTAGGTTCTGTAAAGACAAATGATCAAAAACCAAATCTATAATATGTCGATATTGACTAATGAAGTCATGAGCCATATCGCTCCAAGAACAAAAACGAGTTTTGTCCAGCTGGACATACTACCTGGCAGTAGAGCCTGTAAGGCTATCTTGAAAAACATGTATTAATAGTTTTTTATTATGGGCATGGGCTACCATCTTTTGACAATACATAGTAATGTGAGTCTTCAAACACTTTATACTATCGTATTTCTCAAACTCTGCACTTTAAACTTTGGTAGAATGACTACATTCAGGACTAAGCATAGCCCAGTAGCATCAATAGAACCATAAAATCCAATCTTTTTTACAGCCCATAATCTTTGTTCAAGCATACTAATCTTTGAATTTTCTTGAGATTCCACCACCTTTGTTTTTTTTTTCTCCTTCTTTTTTAAGTCATCTAGAATAAGAACTTGAATCGGTTCTACTACCTTTTCAGTAAAAACGAGATTTACATAGCTATAGTAATGTCTTGGATTTGAAGCTGAAGGTATTCCGAGGTATATAGGATATGTGAAATGTTGTGATGGAATATCTTATATGGGTTAGGCTTGTTGTGGACCAAAACTTGAAGGATACAAAGGGTCGACCATTTCTTGTGATGGGAGGCCTTGTTGGCTTGTATTTTCTTCTATTCTTTTTCCCTTGTTCAGCTTATTGAGAGCATATAGAATCTTGCTCAACTCATTCTCAATCTTTTTTGTGCTTTTTCCAGCTTTTCGAATTTATGAGTTTTCTTGATCCATTTGTCTGGCTCTGGTTCTTGTGTTATATCGATGGATAGGGTTATCACTAGATGGAGCTACCCTTGAACCTTGAATACCATATCTTAGAATTAGCAAATTTATATGACTATCTTATGGTTACTTTGTTAAGTGTAATGAGTGAGAATGCAATGAATGAAAATGAATGTATACAAAAAACATTTACCTTAAGACAATGCTTAACTTAAAATTTTCATTTATTCCAAAGAACTTTTATTTACATTAAGTTTATCATCATAGAGTTATAACCATAAAATCATTTGATCTGCTCATACTGGGCCTTGGCTTCTTTGATAAAGTTCAATAGATGCTGCCTATGTTCTCCTACTGGGGCCACCACTTGTTTTAATACATCTGTCTCTTTTACCATCTCTCTTACCTTGCATACCCTTTTACAAATTTGGGTCGTTAGATGCTCAATGTATTTTTGTCTTCCTAAGTTCTCTCTTTTATCACACTAGACTTGGTATGATAACTCTCTATGGTCTCTAACCAATGCAGTAATATGGTCTTTTTGTTCATTCAACTTTTATCTCAACCTGCCTAGGTAGCTATTCAACATGTTATTCTCTGTTTGTACTTAGGTACTTTCTTCTTCCAATTTAGCATATTCTTGTTTCAATCTTGCATTCTCTTTAGTCAGCCAATAATTGTTATCTCTTTGGCCCTTTCTCTCATACATAACCTCTTATGTTCTTGGTGTAGCTCTACTAGGTCTTCAACAGCTGTATCACGTTCTCTAGCAATCTTGCAAACTCTGACTTCATATCTTTCAGCTCTATCTTTCCACTAATCTTTTTCTTTTTGAAGTTTTTAGATTTCTTGCTTTAAT
Organism: Durio zibethinus; assembly: GCF_002303985.1. Next base: position 19,015,991 of record NW_019168470.1, on the reverse strand, counting down.
TTATCTTTTTCAGACTCAAATTTTTTTATCGCAAGCTCTAATTCTGATGGTGTCTCTTCAAGCTTTCCTCTTGTTGGCGGTTGAAAGCTTTCATAAGTGAATACCATTTCCTGTCTTCATCTTGCTCTCCAAAGCAAATACCTTATAGTGACTTTATCAGTGAACAGTCCATGACTCACTCTTCGAGGGTTTTTCCATGCTTTAATCATCTCATTCATTCTCTGAAATACTTTTGGCTCACTGTAAGAGAAATCTAACTGATGAAGCATATGCGTCATATGAATGAACTATTTTTCCCCAAACTGTCTTCTTACTAGGAGTGGTGCATAACTTGTTGCTCTCCATAAACCCAAAAATGGGACCACAGTATTATCTTTACACTGATACAACATAGGTTCACAATTCATCCACGGGACCAACTATCTTACTTCGACACTAGTCAATTTTTGTAGGAAAGCTATCCACTCCTTTTTAGACTTTTATTCTGACCACTCACTTTCATAGAATTCCTTGATCGAAGCTCGATTATGGACATAAAGCTTCAAGAAAGCACCTTTTCTTCATTCGAAATAGCTTTTCATTCATTCGAAGTACCATCCATTCTGACGACAGTAAATCAAAAATCTGATAGTCTCTACTAATATTATCGTTGAAGGGTTACAACCGTTGATCACACTCTCGAAGAAGTCAACCACAGCTATTTCAATATAACCTAAAACCTTTGAAAATATCACCATTTCGCATATAGCTAAGGCAAATACATCTAACCCTCGTTCTTCATTGGCATGTTGCACTAGAAACTCATGAAAGAACTTCCAAAGTAGGCAAACCTATTCTTGTTTCTTCTTTGTATGAGAATCTATAACTTTTTTGTTTATCCCCATGAGTCGAGCCAAATCTTTACGAAATTTTGACTTGTTTTTTTGACATATATCTTATAAGGAGCCTTGAGGTGCAAACCCAACAAAGTCGAATATTTTTTTATGGTTGGTGTTATATCAACTTCATTGAAGATGAAACACTTATATGCAGGATCCCAAAATTACACTGCAGCTCTAATTAGTTGATCATCGATAACTACTACGAGAAGGTATGCTATATGTCCATATCTCTAGCAAAACTTTCTTGTCTAGTTGGGCTCATCTTTGTAATATATCAACCAATTCTTTTAGATTATTTTGTTTGAAGAGGATAGATGTTTCTTGAGATAGGGTAGAATCATAGTCAATTGGTAAACAATCCCCCATCTTTAGTTACATCTTTTTTGACTGGATTTTTACTTCATTGGGTGGCTCACAAGGAGCTAATACAGATGAGGAGCAAACTAATCATTCTGTGGAGTCCATGAAAAACTTTTGTTGAAGATTGTCTTTCAAGCAAATATTCTTTATGCAACTTTATGATATAAGCATGAACCAATGCAAAAAAATGAGAGAAAAGGTTAGTATGCCAAAAAAAAAAAGAATAAATAAATAACTAAGTAAATTAAAACATCACACAGAATAAGATGAATGAACCCTATGCTTTTGGTCAATTCTAAAAGGAAAGGATGATGGCTCTATCTATAGGTTAGGCACTCTTAAGGTTTACTATATGTGGTTTGAGTTTAAAGTCTAAAGGTTCCCAAATTGCTCCTTACATCATTGTCCATCACAAACTAGTAAGGCACCCTAATCCTCACCCATTACAGCTACAAGCAAAAAAGGTTCAATTTGAGTGAGAGTATTTTGCTAGCCACTACAGAGGCATTAAACCTCATGGAAGCAATAGGTATTTTACTCCCTCCTAGAGGGATAGAGCTCAGGTAAAGAGCTCATGTTATGCATATGCATATGAATGCATAATTAATAAAGTAAATGAATGAATAAAAAAAATCTATACAAAAAAGTTCAATTTTATTAGTCTTTTGGATAACACAAATTTATTTGCTGGCCTGACTCTCAACTTATCTATAGTGGAGTCACCAAATTGTCATAATGTTTAGATTCAGGGATCTATCTTAGACATTGACTTAAACGAGTCACCACCAATCTTTTTTATCTAGATGCGATTGACCATCCAAGGAATCTATCATTTTAAAGAACACCTAAGCCTAAGGTCCTTAAAAGAATATGTTCAGGTTTATTAACTAGAACAGAGTTTGGGAGTACAATTATGTGTGAGAAAGGTTGTAGCACCCTCACAACACCCATCGAATGATGGTACCAGCTTAATTTTATGTTATCCAATAAACCTTAAAAATTTATCAAGTAATTAATTATTGAAAATTATTCTCAATTGACTCTAATACTTTTAGTAGAAAATTGACAAAATTTTCTCACCTCAAGAATATGCAAGGAGACTACTGTTTCACTTGCAAAGGCTCTATCATCAGATTATTTATCATTAAAGAAAGTTCAAGAAACAAAAAGGAAAAGAAATAAAATGAAAAAAAAATGATTCAGCTTTAGATATAATTCCTTTTCTCTTCAAAAACTCATTGCTTTTGTACTAGAAAAATTGATATTTTCAATTTTTTTCCAAAATATTTTTTAGAAAACTTATTTTCAAAGAAAATTGATACTTTCAACTTTTTCTCGAAAATATTTTTTCTGAAAACTTATTTTAAAGGAAAATTGATATTTTTAACTTTTCCTCAAAAATATTTTTTTAGAAAACTTATTTTCAAGAAAAATTGATACTTTCAACTTTTCCTCAAAAATATTTTTTTAAAATTTTATTTAAAGAAAATCATTTAAAATAAATAAAATAAAATAAAGTAAAATAAAAATAAAATAAAATAAAATAAGGAATACTAAATAATTCTAATATAATCAATAAATAATAATAATAATAAATATATAAAAAAAAACCTTTGGAATGGCTCGGCTCGGCTGGAAAACAGCTCGGCTCAAGACAGAAAAGGCGGCTCGAAAACGCGACTCGAAAAAGTTGGCTCGATTCGACTCTGGGGATCGGTTAGCACACAGGTTAACGAATCAGGTCGCAATCAGGTCAGGTTAGCCCAAACAAAAACACGCGGATCCTAGTAATGTATTAACACTAAAACGACGTCGTTTCGCGCAGGTATAAAAGGCAAAGAACGGGTTTTTTTCTTCAGATGCTCCTTCCTCTTCTCTTTCTTCCCCTCAGCTTTCTCCTTATTCTCTCTACTCGAAAAACCAACCCAAAATCTGATTGAATTTCTATCAGATTCTAGAAAATAACACCAAAAACTTCAAAGTTGATCGAAAAACTCGTCAAAAAATTCAAGGTTCATCGAAAAATTTCGTCGGATTCTGAAAATTTTTTGGAAATTTTCTAGAAAAAACTTCAAAAAATTCGAAAAAAAATCTTCTAAAAATCTTAAACTGCCTTTAAACACCTTTCATTTCTGTTTCCTTTCTGTTGTGTTTTTCTCCCTATTTGTGTGTGTTCTTTCCCGTATGTTCCAACACTCATTTATAGAGATTGATCAAAAGAGTTTCTGATCAATTTCAATTCCTTCTGGGATTAGGATTCATTCTTTGAATCCAATCCAAACTCTTTCAATCCCTTGATTCACAACAAAACCTCCTTCTAGAACCAAAAATTATATCTATCAAATAATAATTCAAACAAAATTCAGAACAGATAAACCCAAAAAAAAATTATAATCATAATATATAAATATACATTGATAGATAAATAATAAAAATATATATTAATAAATAATAAAAACATATATATTAATAGATAAATAAAAAAAGATTAATAGATAAATAATAATAAAAATACATATTTATAAATAGATAAAAATAAAAAATAAAAATAAAAATAAACAAATGGACTTATCCATTTGAATCAGGTCCAATTGATCCGGGCTTGGACCAAATTGGATGTTTATAGATATAGAAACCTAAATAAGTGATTTTCTATACCAAATTGATGGAGTTGATTGTATTTGGTGTTTGTGTACCTTAAATGCTTATAAAGTCATTTTGGACTTTGTGCGTGTATAGATTTTTACTGCCTTGGTGTTATTTTCAATGTTGGATTGTTAATAGATGTCTTGGTGAGACAATGGTGTGTCCACTTTAAACCTGGTCGGGCTTTTAACATTTGCTTTGGACTTCCCTTCAACATACCTCCCCATGGTCTTTCCTTTCCTTTATCTCAACTATGAACATTGCCTTTTGGTGAATGAAATAATGCAGCCTGCTACTTGCTATATCCACAATTTAGTTTGCACATCCCTTTCTAGTGAATCTAATGGTATCATGACTTCAACTTGTTATACTAGCTCAGATTACTTTTGAATCTATAGTTGCAATGCCTTCTTTCTCAAACTTGTGCTATCTGTTTTCTGTTTCGAAGAATTTTCATCTTAAATTATCCTTGGATCTTTAGAACCATATGGATGCATGCTTTACATTTTCTCCATCCATGACTTTTTATTTTTTTGTCCATTGGGCATCTTGACTACAGTTTTTTGGAGTAAAACAACTAGAATCCGGTTTCTAGAATTATGTTATACTGGAAGTAATAGTCTATAACTCAATTGTGGTTGTCTACTTCATTTATTCAAGCATTTTACACATACAGCTCAACCCAATCTGGTGCCTGCATCAACACCACAAACCAAGTCCAGAGGGTCAAGGCTTTAGGTAGATGTCGAAGGAAATATCAGCAACCCCACGCTCTGGGCTTGTGGTGCTTTCATTTTGCATGAGATACAAATCCCAATCATTAGACCACATCATTTTATCAAATTTATAAAAATCAAACTAAAATGCTATAAACTCATGCGTTAATTGAGCCTATACCCCTCAATAAACTTTCAGCTAGCATGTTCTTATGTCTTAACGTACATGATTTCAATTTTCAAGTTACTAAATGCCATTTTGACTTGGCCTTGAGTAAGGTCATTTCTATTACCTTGCAGAGATGGCACCCCAACTACTTCTATTTAAAGCCCTTTTGGTTGGTATGCCTATAATTTTTGCATTGATTTCAACTCTTTTGTGGTCTTGCAATGCAAGCAAGTAGCCCTTTGATTTTATTTGTAACTAAAGTAAATAAATTTTTGAAAATGTTGAAAGAAACATGAATATATATTTTCTATTTGAATTTGTCTTAGTGATGGATAAATTGAATTTCTCTCTATCCCATTTTTCTTACAACAATCGCACATGAAACTAAAGAAGCTCAGCATGTAAATAACACACCTTGACTCATTAAGGCTTCGTTTTGGTAAACATTTTTACATTTTTCCTTTTGTGTTTAGTTTTCTATTCAAATTTTTTTTTCTTTCTATTTATTTTTTGCAAAATAGGTAAACAGCAAAAAATAAAAGCATTTACCAAATGGAGCCTAAATTTACTTTGTTTTGATCTACTTTTTGTAACTGATGAAAGTTTTATCGGCAGCCGCATTTGTCACTGTCATGATCATATGGTAGCCTTTCTTGTTTGTTAACTTCTTGTTGAAATATTTTGTTTTTAATGTATTCTGCAAACTAGGGCTGCAAGTAAAAGTTACTGATTCGAACTACATCTTTTGGAAATCGTATTTGTTAACCAATAACTGGCCGCAACTCAGATTATGCCTTCTTTCTTACTTGATGTTGCTGTTAGCATATGTAACTTTTGAACTCAGCAGCTGCTTTTTTTCCCCCATTTTTTGGCAGACTAAGATAAAGCGAAATATTTACGTTGGCAACTGAAATGTCCTGAAAATCATCACTGGACTCTAAATTATTCTCGATGTAATGGTGAATGCGATTCTCAAAGGGTATATCTACATTCGATTGCCACCATTTGAAGTAATAGTTTCTAGACTTCTGCTCTTTAATTTCATAACCATCACAAATTAAGTCCAATTTAGAAAAGAACTACTTAGATTGAGTTTTAGAATTCATGTCATCTATTCCTTGAATGGATGAGTACGGAACAGCAGGTTGAATGTTGCTATGATATTTGAATCTAAGAACTAAGAAGTACTGAGACACTGGATAGGAATCCATGAAGACAATTTTCCTTTCTTCTCGCAAACAATCATGATTACAAATCTGGTGTCCCATATCTAAGTTCTAAGCCTCTAAGGAGGAAAGTAAGAGTATTAAATACTTAGGAGCAATAATAGGTTAGAATAAATGATAGAGTAATTTCCCATAACCAGCTGGTGATTAGGTTTTCACAGTTTTTCCTGGAGAATTGTTCACTTTCCTTGTTATTAGTTGTGGAGATCGCAACTAATTTGGGAGATGCTGTCCATTTTGAACTGAAGATTTCACAGTTTTATCTCACAAACAATGCTTCATGAGTTTGAATTTAAGTTTTTATTTACTAATACCATAATAAATCCTTAGAATATCTCGACGTGGGATTGAGGTATTATGTCAATGGTGTCAATTATCTCGCTTCAGCTGATGATAGCAGGCCAAGGTATTTAGTGCTTTGTGCGTGCATTTCAATAGGTTCCAGGCTTCCTGCACAATTGTTTTCTTCTTGACCTTCCTTTTTATTTTCATTTAAGACAGATCCCATTCCCATGCATTATTGTAAAGTATATTGTCACTTCTGGAAGGAATTGCTTGTAGTGAACGGGGATTGTCATTAGAATTTAGCCAAATGAAGACTAATGTTTTCTTTATGTTGATGACAATTTAAGCATCTGTTTACTTTTTCTGATAACGATGTTTAGTATGATCATGACGCCCAGCCTTTATGGCATTGGTACTACTTTTGTTATGTGAATAACTCATCTTAATTGTTGTTATGAGAGTCTAGTTTCTGATGTTCAATGCTGTCTTAAATATGGTTCATGGAATTCCTACAGCTGTGCTATCAAGTAAAGAAATAAATAGGGCTACCTGCAATTTCCTCTGCCCTGTATTATGGCCATTTAATGCGCATTTATTCTTACCACACTCCCATTGTTACATTCAGCATGCGGCATAATTACTGATTATTCAGCAGCCCCATAAACATTCCTAGCATCCTCACGCGTAATTACTGATTATTCATGCAATTGCATGGTCTAGGACATCACTCTAATTGATGAAATTTAAAAGGGAATGCTAGAAGTGTTGTTTGATTTTATGAATAGAGATTATTTTTGATAATTTGAAACTATGGCTTATTTCTCCAGTCGACTATCGGTGTGGAAAGTGTGGAACTGAAACCAGAATCTTCTTTCCTTTCTGTTTCTTTAGCAAATAGAAGAAACACTAGGACAAATAGATGCTGATGCGTGGTAGGAGGAAATTGAAACAAATATCTTACATCTTATTTAACAATAAGAAAACATAAGCTTAACATTGAATTCTTGACAACGTATCTATTCAAATGAAAGCTGTAGCATCACAAATATCAGAAAATACTACAAACAAAAAATCTAAAGAGCACACGCTAGTGGATAACATGCTTCAAGAAACTGCTGAACCAAAGGCGTTGTTTAGGCCCTGGGCTTGAGATGGTCTTCATTGGCAAGCTTGAAGAGACGAGCCTGAGCTGCTGCAGCACTGTTTGAACCAAGTGCTGCTACAAAACTGTCCCTGACTTGCTTAGTTGAGAATGGGAACCTGTTATTCACCATAGAGTTCAGCAAGGAAGCTGTCCCTTCTCGGTAAAGTGCTCCAAGTCCATCGGTACGTGTGTTTGAAAGTGCTTGGGGCAAGCTCATTGTTGCTCCGAACCCAGGAATGCCGCTCACACCGGATGCATTGCCTACAGTGCCCCACCAACCAAGCAAACCCCATATCAATGATGGGTGACTCCTCCAGAAACTGAATGTAAAAAATATGGTTAGTGTCACTACTTCATGATGAAAATAAAAACGTGGAAGTTACACTGACTTACTCGCATGTACCATCAAAAGGTGGATTTGGAGCAGGAAAGAATGGAGGTGTGGGAATACTTGGAGTTCCTGGATCAATAATGGGAGTGGTTGGTGGGCTTGCGGTGACTGGTGTTGGAGGGCTGCCACCTCCATATGATGGAGGGCTACCACCTCCGTATGATGGAGGGCTGGCACCTCCATAAGTTGGAGGGGAGTGGTAATAACCACCATGTGAAGGAGGGTGTGAAGGTCCTGATGGAGTTGATGGTTCATGTGGCGGAGTTCCACAATTTCCACCTGAAGGCGTTGATGGTGTTGGAGTTGGGTGGTAGCCACCTCCATGTGATGGGGTTCCATGAGAGGGAGGTGAGCTACCATAGCTACCTTCTGAACCGTGTGATGGAGTTCCGGGTGAACCTGCACTTAGAACCATTGGACTCAGCATGCATGTTGTGGGATGACAAGTTAAGGAAGATAAAATAACAAAACGGAAACATCAGCTGTATGAACCGTATACGAAACAAGGCACATTTTGGTATTAACAGACTGACTGTTTTTAACATAACATTGGAGCAGCAATACCAAGTAGTTTCTTTCGATAAAATGTGAGTGCTAAGAGACAGTGAAACCTGAGGGGGGAGTTCCTGCGTGTGGGTCTGGAGCTGGATAGTAGTTCTTCTGCTCTTCAAAGGTAGAGGACATTACTGGAGCGACCAAGTTCTGGGAGAGCAAGCCAGCCACCAAAACCGACATGAACAAAGAAACCTGCTTGCTTCTTTCTCTCTCCATCTGTGTCTGGTATAGAAACACTCCAACAAGAAGAAAGACTGAAGATTAGAAGGTGTGTGGGTTCAACAAAATGAGGGGGTATATATAAATGGTTGGACAACGTGAAGTAAATAGAAGCAGGTGAAGCAGCATGAGGTTAGTTGATGACAGCAGGTGCATTTATAAATGTACTATTAATAACTTTGAATTGTTTAAACAATGCTTATCTGAAATGGTTTTCTGAGGAGGACATCAACTCATGAACATGTCAGTTACGCCCCTTCGGCCCTTCCTTTCCTGTCTTCTGTTTTTTAGACAGATTGATTTTAGGGCTAGCAGTGAATTATCATGAATCTTAACTGTGATGGTTGCATGAGGATCAGATTCTGATTTCGACAATTTCGATTTAGAATTACCTATGGGCTAGTATCTGATTACAAAAAATTTTTCACGAGATTCAAATGATGGACTATGCCTCAAAATTTTAAATATAATTTGATGATATATAAAAAAAAAATACAAAAATAATATATTTTAAAATTTTAATAAAAAGTATATATAAATTTGATAAAAATTCATAAATATATTTTTTATTTAATATGTTAATACAAATTATAATACGATAATTTTTATATTTTATAGATATATGATACAAAATAAATAGATATAAATACACACATATTTATATCGGGCCTAAATTATAATCAACTTTTAGGACAAAAGACTTTCTTGTTAATTTCACCCTCTGATATGCAAGAAAAGTCGTGGTCTTCACGTTTCAGCCTTAAGTTAATTGCCAAGTCGAAGTGGCAGGAAATTCAATTAAGTGGGATAAATGAAATGGGACCATCTTATTTGGTACAGCGAGATATATATAGGACCAATAGTGGGTTGGTATTCGCACGAGATTAATATTTCTTAAAAGTAGGATCTTTGTAAAGAATAGAATAGTCCCTTTTGGGTCCCTCTTATCTTATGGTTTGGCTACGTTTTATGACATCTTAATTTGACAAGGGATAGGAGTGCGGCTGATCGATAAACAAACCGAGCAATGAAATCAAATCATCAATGATTGCTGTGTGAAACAACTATTTTCCAACATAATAATCAAGTGTCTGTGACAATTGTTATCATGGTCGTTATAGTTTATACCGACGAAAGGATGGTGAAGTTTTTTTTTTTTTTTTTTAATTTAAAAGAGAGCATAATCCTTATAAAAGAAAAATAAGAAAAAATTTTGATTCAAAACCAAATATGTTCTCCTCAAATCTCTTTAACTACTAAATCAAAAAATTGGAAGACTGCAGTTTATTTATTTGAACATGATTAGTTCACATTGCTCCAACTCAATCTGCTCAAATAAAAAAAAATTCAGGCCTAGGTGGAGCCTGCTAGGATGCTCTTAATATGGCATGGTTGGTAGACATGGATATGATTCCAGGCTTCCTTGCCTAAAATTCTAGGCCATCATTTTCCCAGTTTCATTTCCATGACGAAGACCTCGTTGGGTTCTTAGATTTATAGTAGTAAATTGGCTTGTGATTTTACAATGGAATACTATGGAAATTTCTTCTTTAGATGAATCTTGTCTTTTTGTGAATTCTTCTGGTTGTAGTTGCAGTGGAAAGGACAGTGATCCCAACACTTGTACAACCTATAACCAGCAACAAGAAAAAGATCGAAGAGATAGTGGACATGAACATGATGAAATATAAATTCCAAACGCATGAAATGAGAGACCTGGCTAAGATGGAGAAATGGACCACAATCCAGCAAATAAAAATGGGGTGTTTTCTCAACTTAATGGCTGTGACAGAGAGGTAGGTGTGTGATAGCGCAAGATAATTAGAAGAGTAAAGACAGACAGCAAAAGTGGTGCCATTTAGAGGACTGTGGATTGAGCCCTTAAGAAACCTATTCTTTTGAGGCTGTTTGACCAAATTTTAACCATAGAAAGATATATAGGACAAATTACGGGAATAATCGAGACACTTCTGCGAGTTATTTGAGTTCCAGTTGATGAAATTCAAATTCAAACTAAAATTTTATTATTATTAAATTGAATTTAAATTCGAACTATTTAAATTAATATGTGAGTTAATTTAAATATTTAATTATTAATTTTGAGTGATTCACTAGTGTACTTAAATTTTTTATTAATAACATATGATTTTATGTTTAAAATATATATATATATATATATATATACCTAATCTAAAAATCCTAAATTATGGCTTCTCTCCCAATCTCCTTCCCACTGGGGGCGCCCCTTCCTCTCTCTGACGATCCCATTCCAATCGCCACCCACTAGTGCCCCTTTCTCTTTGTCTATCTCATCCCACCTAGTGGCACCCCTCTTCCACTCTCTCCCGATCCCGTCCCATCCAAGGACGCCCCCTTCCTCTCTTCCTTACGTCCCATCCAGCCATGCCCCCTTCCTCTCTTTCTCTACTCATCTTGTGGCGTAGCACATGCTACTTTTGAGGTCCATTGACCCACTCAGATTTAAAAAATTACAATTATACGTGTATATAATAGTAAATTTTGAATAATTTTTTATATTGGCCTCACTCAAATTCAATAAAAATATAGAGAAATTAAATAAATAATTTTTATTTTTATAAAGAAAATATTAATATCTATTCAAATAAGATAAAAGTATTTACATTTGTGTATAAATATAATCATAGTTTAAGCACTATAAGGAATGCCAGAATACACTCTCCAACGTTACTAAAAATAAAATAAATTATTAATATTTTATCACATTAACCTTTTATTTTATTATAATTAAAATTATTAACTTTTATTTTATTATAATTAAAATCTTAACATTATAAAATAATCAACTTTATGTTTATATCATATATGATTGCAAGAGATAATATCACATTGAAGAATTTTTTATTTTTGCCAATGAAGTAATTTGTTTATTCAAGTACATTTTTTTTAATATTTAAAATAATTGAATTGGAATCAAAAGTTTAATTCAGTTAGTTTATATAATCATCCATAAATGATGAAATTCAATAAGTTTGGGAATCAAATTCTAGTACTGCAACCCCTTCTTTTATCTCCAAACTCTTATCTCTTATGTACCAAAAAAATAATTGAATTTAATTCAAATTTTTTTTAATAATACAATGTAAAAAGTTCTTATGTATTTATATATTATGTGTTTATATAATATGATTTAGTATTGTAGACACTGTATTTAATTTAGGGTTTAAGTCTATTGGGCTCGATCTAAGTTCAAACCCAAATGTTCAATTGTTATATTTATTATATTTTATATTTTTATTTTTATTCTTATTCTTATATTTTTTAAGTGTATTTATTATTATTTCATAGTTATATTTATTCTTTTATTTCTTTTATTTATGTTTATTTTATCCATATATCTTTTTTTTATTTTACCCCATTTATCTTAATTTCATTTAATTTTATTTTTTTTTAGTTTATCTCATTTATTGTATTTGTTTGTCTCATTTATTTTTATTTCATAAAAAGGCAAAAAAAAAATAAAAGTATTAAATTAAAAAGGGTTTGGATATAGTTTGGGTTATCAAAATTGAAAGCAGATTAGGATTAGGATTTGATTTCAAGATAAAATTAAGCTTGTGATAATTCAATTTTTAAAATTAGTAATCCTAGATTAGTTGAAATTGTTATTGGTTTTCCCTCTATAAATAACTAGGGATTTAACACAACACAGCAAAATACAGTGGGAAAAGAAGAATGAAAATTATAGTGTAAAGCAGAGTGGCGATTTTCTTAGTTGTGAGAGAGTTTTTTAAGATTGTTTTCAAGAGATTGGAGAGAATTAAAAGAAGGAACAATATAGAAAGGTCAAATTTTGCAATAAATTTTTTTGCATTTTTTTCTAAAAATTTTCTAAAAAGTTTTCAATTTTTCAATCTAAATTTTCAATGATATTCAAGTTTATTGGCGAAATTCCAATGAACCTCCTCAATTTTAAGCGACCATTCTAGAACTTAGCAACCAAACTCAGTTCTGACCAAGCTCTGGAGATGTTCTGGTGACTAATCCTAAATTCTAGCAAGGTTTTGGCGATTGACAATTTTTTTATGAACATATGCAGAATCCAGCCACTAGTTTTTGTTTCAAGAGAGAAAAGCTGAAGAATAAAGAAAGAGGATAGAAAAATTATGAGAAAAGAAAAAAGACATTTGGCTTTACATATCAATAATTAAACAACGATGTTTTAAGAGTTAAAATCCAAAGGATTAGCACATTTTGTCGAGTTTTACCTGACTTATTCCGCATGACTCGATAACTCACATCATCTACTGAAACTAAAGCCAAGTCGTTTCATAGCCAAGCTAAACATTGTGTCTAAAGTCGAGCTATTTTGAAGCCAAGTCGAGCCGACTCACTTTTTGGTAATTTTTATTTTATTTTATCTAAATGTTTTTTATTTTAATTGATTTTTATTAAAAAAGAAGAGGGAATTTTTAAAATAAACTCATGATTCTTACAAATTATTAGAGAAACTTCATAGGTTAAAAATTATTTCAAAATTATAAGTTCTACCAAACCATTGAAAAATTTTATAATAAGATTTTAAAAATATAAATTTTCAATCCTGCCAAACTATTGAAAAATTTAAATATCTAAATTAAGTCTTACCAAATAATTGGTGAACTTAATAAATTTTTTATGAAAAATAAAGTTTTCAATCTGTCAAATTATTGGAGGATTTAAATCTTGAATTATATCTTTCTAAACTATTGAAAGATTTAATCATTTTTTAAGACAAATTTATAAATGAATTTTCAAATAAAATTCCATCATACGATTGGAGGATATGCATCAGAATAAAATTTTGCCAAATTATTAAAGGATTTTATTGATTTTTTTAAAATAATTAAATTCCAAACAAAATGCATTAACGAATCCAACAATGAAGCTTTTTCAGCAAGGGACATTAGTTTTCATGAATACTTCTAAGGTGAAAAAATTCTCTTAAATTATTACCAAACTATTGGGGTAATTTTAAGATTAATTTTTAGTATTAAATTTACTCGATATGATTATAAAAATATTTGCAGGCTTTGAATAATACAAAATCAGCTAGTATGATCCTTCATATGGGTGTTATGAAAGTGCTATTGCATTTCTCACACGTAATCGCATTTTCAAATCTAGTTATGGTTTTGTATATTAGAATTTACCTTTTAAAGATACCTAAGTCAAGCTTAGAACTTCTCTTTAAAATGAAATAAATTTAATTAGGTGGCCAATTGTACCTAAATAAAAAAGATTAGTGACAACTCTTAAAGTCATGTCTAGCAATAGGTTTATAGATTTATATGTTATGACAATTTAGCAACTCCACTAGAGACAATTGAGAGTCAAGCCGGTAAATAAATACATGTTATCTAAGCATAACTTAATAAGATTATGAATTTTCTTTAAAGATTTTTTTTATTTATTTTCAACCATGTTATGTTCTATCATTCACTTACATTTCACGACATGAGTTCTATACGTAAGCTCCATCCCTTAAGAGGAAGTAAAATTCTTATGCTTTTATGAGATTTTATATGTTCACATGGACTAGCAAAATATTTTCACTCAAATTGAACCTTTCTGCTTGCCGCCTATGATGGGTGAGGATTTTCTGCCTTACTAGTCTATCATGGACAAGGATGTAAGGAACAACTTTGGAACCTTTAGATTGTGAATTCAAACCACATGTAGTAAAACATAATAAGCCAACCTTAGGTTAGAGCCATATCTACCTATCATCAGAATATAACCTTAGTTAGGACATATAAATGGATTTTTTTTAGCTTCATTTTTATCAAACTTATGAAAGGTGGAGAAAATTTGTTTGATATCTTATTTATTAAGTTGTTATATGTCAGATTTAATGCAACATCATTAACATTTGCATTCACCTATGCATCATAATAAGACAAACATTAGTACATGCATTCATTTATCATTTCATACGTTGTTATACATATATTCATGTGTTTATGCATCATAATTTGTTATGTGTCAAGCATTCAAAGCATGCATTCATTCATTACATATAAGAATCTTAAGCAAGTTAGGATAGTCTTGAAAACTTCTTGCATTAGCACTTAGTAACATAAGCATGCTAATTGTGGTACACAAGATTCAAGGATAGCTCGACTATCTAAAAATCCAATTCAACCCACTAGTAACCAGTATAACACTCGAGCCTAGGCCAAACATATGGAGAAAAAACAATTAAGCCATTTTGAGAAAATAAAAAAGGTTTAAGATAAGCTAAAAGGGGAACTGAATAAGATATCGAAGATGCTAAATAAAATGAATAAAGGCAAAGTTGTAAAAGAAGATACACCTAGTTTGCATGAACATCCATCATAAGATGTTGTGGATCATTTGCATCCTCTTAGGTATGGCCCATACCAAGCCCAATCTTCTTAAATGGTTCACCCACAATAGTTCACATTTCTTGGAAGATATACTTATCTTGGAATGCCAACCGCATATGCTCAAGGGCAATTTCAAAGCTACACTGACCTTGTCTTTATGAAAAAAGCAATAGAACCAATACAAGTTTTTGATTTGGATAACTTAAAAGAGAAGGAGAAACTAAAGATGAAAACAGTGGAAGCCTTAGAAGATTTTTAATCTGAACAAAGGATGAATTTTCTAAAGAAAAATTGTAAGCTATAAAAAGAATAGATTTTTATGACTTCATGGATGCGATCGAATTTTGTTTGGTTCCAAACATAGTTATCCTGCCAAAATTCAAAGTCTTAGAGTTTGAGAAATATAATAGTACTAAGTTTTCGATGACTCATGTTACTATGTATTATTAAAAAATGACCGTTTATACCAGTGATGAAAAGTTATTGCTCCATGTATTTCAAGATAGCTTTATTATCTTTATTGCTAGATGGTGCATGCAACTAGATAGGACTTGCATTACTTTATAAAAAGAATTGGCAAAAAT
The DNA here is from genome assembly GCF_002303985.1 of Durio zibethinus. The sequence continues at coordinate 19,000,447 of NW_019168470.1, read as the reverse complement.
GCACATTACCTAACATTGACACATCATAGACTAGGCTTTGTACCACCTTTCGTTGCAAAGCATAGAAAAATAAGCAATAAAATCTTTTAAATAATATGTCCAAAGGTGAAAAGACATAACTACTCAAGTCCAATCATCTCTTACTGAGAAGGAAACCATCTTATTTGTCAACACCCTAAAGGTTCTTTATTAAAAGAAAATGATTGAAAATGCCACAAAAAACTTTGCTAATATGGTAATATTTAGTTAGATAATTGAAAATACCATAATAAATGCAAGCTAGGTGAACAAGAGTTAGCTAATGCGAAAAAAAAATGAAATACCTAAGAAACTCAAGCTGTAAGTTATGAGGGGCATCGAATTAGAAAAATTTTTTATATCCTCAGTTGATGTACCAAGCTTACTACCTTACTGCAAATAACGTAGCTTCTACTCTTTACCCCTACCGACCAATCTAACAGCCAATTTATTCACCTGCATTTCAGCGATCCTTCTAGCTACCAACTCATACAAACAGTGCCACAACTACACCAATTGCAAAGTTTGCCCCAAAACCTTATAATTTGACTAGTAATTCGAGAGAACCATGAAACAACAAAGAGAAGGTTTCTTTTCATCCCATTTTTATGACATACATAGATTTGCTATGACATTTAGTGAAAAATCATTTGCTAGCCCTCTGCTAATGTTAAACTAATGAAATCTCCTTACCCCAAATGGTATGATGTTAATGCTCGATGTAACTACCATTATAGGATTATAGGTCACTCAATAGAGAATTGTGTTGCATTAAAGCACAAGGTACAAGGTCTCATCAATGCTGATTTAATAAAGTTTGACGATAAAGAAGGGCCTAGTTTCACTAAAAATCTTTGCCTAATTATATAGGGACATAATTTTAAGGAGATATTTTAGAAATAATGAACTATAGGGAGGTCTTTTATTTGTTTATCTTGTATTTATCTTGTATTGCAATAAAATGACAAGTGCATTTCATTACGTGTTTTTCTTTTTATCCTTACTTTTATATACCCCTTCATATTTCACTCATTTTTATATTCTAAGTAATGAATGTTCAAACAATTATGACAATGGTTTGGGATTCAAACTTGAAATTTTCATTCATATTGATAAGATTGATGATGTAGACCTTTAATATATTAGGGTGAATTAAAGCTGGCATGCTTTCCTTATCCATTAAATGGCAGAAATAAAGTTGCTTTAGGAGAATGTGGTCATTTATATTCACAAGCTTGCTTTCATTCAATATAGATTCTTCAAAAAAAGTATTCACATTTGAAATGAGTAATGGTCATATTTCTTTTACCTTTGAAACAAAAAGTAAAATCATCCATTTGCTACCACTTTTGAGCCTATTATGATTTTTTTGGAAGAAACCCATTAAGAATTACTCTCTACATTAGGAAACAAAGTTTGGAAAATAATCTATTTGAAAAAAAAAAAATGAGTCACAAATGATTGTTGGGGTAAAAAGAAAAAACTCTATTGTGTATTAATCTTTCTTAAAAAAAATTGAAAAGAAAAAAAATGAGAATGAAAAAGAAAAAAATGAAAAAAATAAGAGAATGTAAAGGCAATTAATAAAGTATAGGGCAAAATGTCAAGGTGTTTTAAATGATGAAAGATGATCCTTTGGTTTATACCCTTTCAAAAACACATATTTTGAGCCTAGTTTATCCATTTTTTTCATAACCTTTTACCATAGCCTAAGTTACATGTCTTAAAAATCTATTTCGATCACATATGAACGCTTAAATTGAAGAATTATATATTGAATGTAGACATCCATTTTGTTCAAAGAAAACTGAATTTCTCTATTTTACTCCAATCTGATCTCAAATTATTTATTGGGCCTAATTAGATTTCATCCCAAATGTTATTTTGTTACTTTTTTGTTTATATGATTTTAATTTTAGTTTTATTTATTTATTTATTATTATTATTTTATTTTTTTCCTATTTTTTTCCCTTCTTCTCTGATTTTTTCTCAGAGTCTTTAGTGCATTAAATACACTACCAAACTCTACAACAAGAATTTCAAAGTCTAAATTTTGGTGGAGCCAAAGTCACTAGTAACCATAATTTTTTCTTCTTCAAGTGTCATTTTTTCTTCTTCAAATCCCATATTTCTTTCTCAAATCCCATATTTTTCTTTTTCAAATTCTAGAAAATCTAGGATTTGATCTTCTAATGGCTCTATCAATAGAACCACATAACTAAACCAGAAAATAATAAAAAAAGATACACAGAACAAATGGACAGAAGGGGAAACTGCCAAACTCAAACAAAAATTCTTTTGCTTGAAAGTTGAACCCTCTATAAACCCACTGCCCAAATACTAAACAAAAAATCTTAGCAAAAAGAAAAAATCCATCCATATCCCCTAAAAGCAGGGAATACAACACCAAAAACAAAAAGAAAAAGAAAAAAATATTTTGGTCAAAACTTCAAGGCTCAATTTACGTTGTTTGAGGCAATTTTGCATGAAATGAAAGCTGGATCTATGTTCAAGGGGTTAAAAAAAGCCAAAATGAGTTTTTTGTGATTCTTTTGACCATTATCAATGGTGGCTAATGAAGGTAGTAAGGGTGATGACATCAAGGGTAGCAACAATGACAGAAGGCCACGGGCACTTGGGTTTTCTTTTAAAGAAAAAGACAGCATCTGAGATGGAGAAAGAGGGTAGAAAGAGAGGGAGAGAGAAAAAGAGAAAAAATGAAATAAAATTTTTTTAGGGTTTTTATAGAAAAAAAAAAAAGCAAAATAACACCATTTTGCCAAGAAGGATTCGCACATTGGCTTGACCTAACCTGGCTACCCAATTGCACCAAATTGGTCCAACCAAACCACCAATGAATCGAGTTAAACCAGTTCGAACCTCTTTAGATCGCACCAAACCAAGCTAAACCAGTAGGGACTGCTACTAAATCATTTTTGAACTAGGATTAGACTACCTATTGTTGATCGAAATTGACTTATATTGATCGACATTGACTCACCATTGACTTTCAAAAAATTAATATTTTTATTTTTTATCCCATTTTTTATTTTGGTATTTTATTTTTAATTTACAATTTAAGATATCTTAAAATAAATATAATAATAAAATAATAAATGTAAAATTTTGGAACAATGAATTAATAAAAATAAATAATGAAAAATAAACAAAATAATATTAATAAAAAAATAAAAATCATAAGTTGTAATTTTATTAAAAATATTCACGCAAAGAAATTTTCTAAAATATTCTAAAAATGTTAAAATATTTTAAAGATTTTTCAAGCATAAAAAACATTATTAATAAAAATTAAAGTCACAAGTGTTGATTTTATCAAGAGATTTTCTCAAAAGAAATTTACCAAAAGCATTGAGAATATTTTGAGAATTTTTCTAATAAAATAAATAAAATGGTAAAATAACAATAAAGTCATAAGTGGTGATGTTATTGAAAATTTTCATACAAAAAAATTTTCTAAAATATTCTAGAAGTGAATAGAAATAATTTAGAATTTTTCAAACACCAAAAAAAAATATTATTAATGGAATAAAGATAAAATCACATGTGATGAATTTATTGAAATTCTTAGACAAGTAATTTTCTCGAAATAGTCCAAATATTTTGGAAATTTGACATACAATTTTTACTTACCTCGATAATAATATAAACAATAAATAAACGTTTCAAATTAGATTAAAATTCTCATCGATGATGAAATTAAAAAGAAGTCATAAATGGAGATTTTCTTCCAAATTTTTAGAATCATACCAAAAATGTTGGTATAAGATAATTATGATCTATTTTGCCTTTAAAATATTAAAATAAATTCAATGATGAAGCCCTTTCAAGGAAATAAGTGATTTTTTGAATACTCTTGAGGTGAGAAGATTTCTTAAGTTGTATTGAAAGTGTCAGGAATAGCTTAAAAAATTTTCAATAATAAATAATAAAAATAAAAAATAAAAATGATAAAATATTAATTCAAAGACTATTTGAACAAGACCAATCTAGAATCCTATAAAATTAATTGGTATTGTCTTCGGACAGGCATTGTGGGGTGCTATAACCTTCCTCAAATATAACCGTATTCCTGAACCCAACCTCAAATTCATAGACCAAAAAATAGGATTGATGGTCAATCACATCTCAACAAAAAGATATTAGTGGTGACTCTTGATATTTTACGTCTAGTGATCGAGTCCTCAAATAGATACATTATGATAGCTTGGATAATTTAGTAAGGACGTTAGAAAGTCGAACCAAAACTAATTTTATATAATCCTAGGCCTTGGTTGAATAGTCTAGTTTTTTTTATTCATTCTATTGATTTATTTGACTAATAACTTTCTTATTTGTTTATTTGTTTTAAAGGTGTTTAAGAATTTGTTGCCTCACACACTACATGTGCACATCATAACATGAGCTCTAAACCCAAGCTCCATCAAAGTACCTATGCTTTCATAAGGTGTTAACCTCTACAATGGCTAGTAAAATACTTTCCACTTAAATTGAATCCTTTCAATTTCAAACTTGCAATGAGTGAGGATCAAAATGCCTTACTAGTTTGGCATGGACGATTGTGAGGAATAATTTGAGAACCTTTAGTTTGTTTATCCTAACCCAACACATAAATGACCTAGGAAGCCTACTTTAAGATAGAGTCATGACCACATATTATTTAGAATCATCCTAAACACATAAGGACACATGAAGGAACAAGTTGTTGTTGTTCATATACCTTATTATTTGTCTCATGCATTATCACATTTTCATATATAAAGTTGTTTGCCATATACCAATTTTGACAAAACAAATCTCAGTTACATCCATGAAAAGCTTAGAGCAATTTCAATCTACATTGGTCCAACATGATGCTTTGAAAATCAAATTAGAAGAAATATAAAGTAAAAAAAGATATTGTTTACCGATAAATTATGTGTCATCTCTTTACAAAAAGGTTCATCTTAATTTGTAGCAAAATGACCTTTCCAATCTGGTTTTGATTTAGAAGTAATGGAATAGCACTATGCAAGAAAATTTTCAAGAAAAATATGGAGACTTAGCATTACTTCTCCTAATAAAGGTGGATGATAGCTTATAAGAGCCATGATTTGGTTTTGTGATCCTTTATACAGATGCTTCGTGTGTAATAAGGTGGATATGGTGCCCACAATTGAGGAGTATTTAAAGTTACTTCACCTACACGCACCCTTCATGTCCCAATAAAGTCTATCTATGAAATAAGAGTATAAGCTACTATAAAAAGTTTGCCATGATAATGAAAATCAATATGGAAGAGTTTAATAAAAATGTTAAAGGAAAAGGTGAAAATGCATATATTCCTTAGTGTTTCTTGCATATCACCTCATCAAAATTACAAATAACAAGTAGCGCATGACTCTGTTTGCTTTAGCTGTGTATGGGATGGTGGTATTCCCAACAAGACTTGGATATATAAATGTAGCGATGGTAGATTTCTTAAAACAAGTTGAGGATGTCAATTTAGCACTAGTTGTTTTGGCAGAAACCATCAGAACCTTAAATTTTTATCGACAAGAAGGAAAAGATAATTTTATATGCTATATACAACTCTTATATGTGTAGATGAAGAGTCATTTCAAAGCTAATGAGACCGAATTTTGCAAACTTTATCTCACTTTTAGCATTCTTTTTAAAAAATTTTACGAAATCAAATGGCCAAAATTAAAGTTTGAGAAGCAGTGGATCTTTTATTTACAAAACTTGACAAGCCAACAAGTAGTGTGAAGAGTGCCCTAGATGCCATATGATTTAGTACTTTACAGCTGTAGTGACAAACCTTGGGTTTCATTTTCAGGCCTTTAGAGTGTGACTAGTTATGCCCCATTTATGGTGTGAGACAGATTAGATATGAATAAGTAGTTTTGATGAGACATAGACTTAATTAGTTAGATTTATGGTGAATTGTATTCCATAAAGATGGTAAAGAGATTGTCTAAGCATGGAAACAAACTAAAAAAATGGATCGAGATAGGTGCATTGATAAGATCAGTCCAAAATATTTTGTGTAGAGTACTAGCTGAGCTAAAGATTTTGTGGTTCCAAAAGCCCACCCAGTCTAATTTCTTTGAAGCTTTGGGATTTGTTGCTAGAAGCAAAAATTACAAATCGAAAGTTAGAAAAAGAGAAAGAAAAATTGAAACATGAAAACAAAAGGCTTAAAAAGAAATGAAGGAAAGTATGCAGCAACAAAAAAAAATTTAATAGCTCAATAAAAATAGAGATGGATGAAAGAATTTGTTTGCTAATTTAAACAAGACACATTCATCTACTATTCCTAAACTAGCTCAACTCCTAAATGAGAATGAACAGTTGTAAGTGAAAATACAAAAAAAAAAATATACATTCTCGAAGATTCAAAATGGTATAATCGAATGCTTAAAAAAACTATCAATGAAGTTAGAGCTGAAGTTTTTATTCTAGAAGACAAATGTCAAAAATACCTTAACAAAGGTGAACAGTGAAAGAATGCATACATGGTAAAACAAGAACACTTGAAGCACTTGTTTGGACAAATCAATATGGCTTTGCATAAGGCTATAGAAATGAAGGATAGCGTCAAAGAGCTGATGATAGAAGTACAACAATTTGGGATGCAGGGCCTAAATCTATTAAATTTTCTTGATGAGGCATAGGATCAATATCAGCAAATAAAAAAGTTCCTTTGATAGGTAGTGGACTTTGAGCTTTTATGGATGTAACTTTTGATCAATAATAAGAATGGTTTGTTATTAATTGATGTATGGCAAACTCTTTTTAATGCATCATCTTCATTTTGTTTATTTTTGTCCATTCTCTGTTCATGTGTTCATTCATACACTTGTTTAAATGAGGCATCAAAATATAATATCCTAATTCACAACAATTATGGTAATAAAGGTTTAAGAATTGCTCATTAACCAAAAATTTTGACTCAGCCTACTCATTATTTGTACAACACGAGGTTTGAACAAGAATCATGGAAAGAATCATGGAACAAGAATAGGCTAGTTGATTTGAAAAGGTTGAAAGGGTGTAAGAAGAATTAAAAAGAGATCTTAATAAGATAATGGACATGCTCAAGAATCTCGATAAAGGAAAAATGATAGAGGAAATCCTAACTTTTAAGAACAATCACCAGGCATGGTAGATCTTGTATACCCCTTAGGGTTTGAACCTCAATAGCCCTAAACTTTTCAAGGGGCCAGAATGTAGATTTTTATCCTCAAAAGATATCCATATACTTATCTAGAAATGACATCTACACCTATTCCATGATAGTTTCAAAATTTTGCTAATCTAGCCTTTATAGAAAAACCATCTGAGCTAATCCTAATTCTGGATTTGGATAATCCAATGAGAGAAAAAAGGTTAGGAATGAAAACATCTGAGATAGTAGGAAACACAAGTGCCCAACAGAAGATGAAATTGCTAAAAGAAATATTTACAGCTATAGAAAAAATAGATTTTTATGGCTCTATAGATACAGTTGAGCTTTGTTTAGTCGTAGACATGGTCATTCCAACTAAATTTAAGGCCCATAAGTTTGAAAAGTATGATGGCACAAAATGAACAATGACTCGTGTGACTATGTATTGTCATAAAATGACTACACATGCTTGTGATGAAAAACTATTTATGCATATATTTTAGGATAACCTTATAGGTTCTGCAACTAGATGATATGTTCAGTTAGACAAGACTTATAACCATCTTGAAAAGAGCTTATAAGGGCATTTATTACTCAATATCAGTATGTCATGGATTTGACTCTAGATCATCTGTCTCTGTAGAGCATGAAAAAAAAGTAACTGAAAGCTTCAAGGAATATGCATAAAGATAAAAAGATGTGACTGCACAAGTATAGCCTTCACTTATAGAGAAAAAAGCAATTGTCCTATTTGTTAACATGCTGAAAGTCCCATATTATGAAAGATTGATTGAAAATGTGATCAAAAATTTTATAGACATGGTGATCTCAGGTGAGATTATTAAGAACACCATAAAGAACAATAAGATTGATGCAAGGGAGATGAGTGGTGTAATAAAAAATAGAGCTTCTAAAATGATAAAAAGTAAAGCATAAGTAAAGAACTATGTGGGGCAACAACTCAAAGGATTTACCTTAAACCTGTATTGATGTACCCAAACCATTACCCTCTTATAAACAATGTGACATCCATCCCTTATCTGTATCAGCCAATACAATAGTTAGCTTATTCACCCCCTTCTCAGCCATCCTTTCAGACATCTACCTATATATACAACCATCTTCTACACTTACTAGACCATAATGGAAATGTAACTAGGGTAATGGGCCAAGAGCCCTTTAAAAATACCCAAAAAAAACCTATTTTGACTCTATCCCTATGCCATACACTAACTTGTTCCCTCAACTTGTTAATAATTATTTGTTAGCCTTATTCTTCTTAAATCATTGAAACCTTCATATCCCAAATAGTATGATCTTAATGCATATTATGATTATTATTATGAAAATACAGGCCATTCTATAAAGAATTGCACTACTTTAAAGCGCAAGGTATAAAGGTTAATTAAGGACAAATTGTTAAACTTTGATATCAACAAGTGAAAAGTTTCAAATGTTAATGAAAATCCTTTACCAAATCATACTGACCAATAATAAATGCTTTAATTGACGATTTGACATGCTATCTTAAAAGAAAGATAGATTAGTCAAAATTTTGATGGTTAAAGTTTTTGAAGCTTTCGTAAAGGTTGATATGCCAGAATTAATAGGGCTTTACAATTGTCATGGATGATTAATTTAGTTGAGAGTTGAGACTATTATAAGGGTGTTTTGGGGGCATTCTATTGATAATTGTGATCAATTCCTTCAAAAGGTATTAGGGGTGACAGACATGGGTCAGATACAATTCTATAAAGAATGAGAAGATTTAAAAAAAGTTAAAGTGTCTACCATTGATGCACTGAAAAAATTTATGCATAGACTGATGACAATCTATTATGATGAGAAGCCAACCCCAATGCCAGATAAACCCATCTCCCAACTAATAGTGGTAATTAATATCCCTAGCCTTTTTCTATATTAAAGCAAAAAGGTAGTACCATGGAAGTATGATTATGATGTCGTGGTAAATCTAGGTATTACAAACATAATAAGCATAGGAAGAATGACTCAGAGTGGGCAATGTTACATTTTAAAAAATACTGAAGAGAGCTAAAAAAGAGAAAGCCAAAATCGAAAAGAAAAAAGAATGTCAAAGTAATCTTGTGGTAGTCCTTGATAAAGAATACTAAAAAACTATCTCTAAAAATGAAGCTTATGAATTTTTGAAGTTGATAAAGCATAGAAAGTATATCATGATAGAATAGTTAAGATGCTATCAGAATTTCATTATTATCATTCTTGCTAAGATCAGAATCCCACTATAATGCTTTACTGAAGGTGTTAAATCAAACATATGTGTCCCATAATGTATCTACTGAGTATGTGGAACAACTTGTTAATAATTTGAGGGTCTCAAACTATATCTTTCAGTAATGAAGGGATTTCTCTAGAAGGTCAAAAAAGTTCCAAAGCTTTTCATATTATTGTTAATTGTAAAATTCATATTGTGGCTAAAGTTTTAATCAATAATGGTTTTTCAATTAATGTCATACCTATAACTGTGTTGGTAAGACTACCTGTTGATGTATCTTACATGAAACCCAATTATATAGTTGTTTGAGCTTTCAATGGAACCCAACAAGAAGTGATAAGGGACATAATAATGCCATTACAGATTGATCTTTGCACTTTAATGTGAAATTCCAAGTCATGGATATCTCACTCTCATATAATTGCTTATTGGATAGATCATAAATTTATATGACAAGTGCTATTCCATCTTCACTGTATCAAAAAGTTAAATTCATTATTGATGGAAAGCTTACATATGTAGCAAGAGAAGAAAATTTATTAGTAACCTAACATTTGAATACTTCTTATGTGAAAGCTGTAGACAAAATTTTAGAATACTCTTATGGACCTTTTGAGGTCGCCAACACTATGTACGTGGCTAAATGATCTAAATTATATTCACCATATATGTCTATGACTTCTAAGATAGTCATTAAACAACTTACTACAATAGGATGCTAACCTAAAATCAGATTTAAAAAGAATTTACAAAGGATCACAAAGCTGCTAGTAATATATAACAAAAAAGATAGATTTGGCTTGGGGCATATACCAATAAAAGGGATAGAATAAAAATAATGAATGAGAAAAAAGAAAAAAGGATTGCTAATCTTAAGGGATATGAGCCAAAGTTAGAGTCGATGGTTATTCCTTACCTTTATAATTTTTTTTGTTTAAGAGGATGTATTTATCCAAATTCACTTAAAGCCCCAAATGCAGAATTTTTAAAAAATTTTTTAAGTTGACCATCCAGATGGTGGACGATGAAAAAAAAAAGAGTTAGGATAAAGATATATTCATGTGCCCTTGTCCTTCAAATTTCAAACTAAATAATTTATTTGTTATATAGCTACATGTTATTTCTGAAACTTTTGAAAAGTAATATGTTGTGAAACTTTAAGTCCTTAATTGCCCATTCTATAAGCATTAAAAGATCTTTCATGGTGTGTTTAAGTTCATCATTTTAATAAAAGACTTAGAATATGAAAATAAATTTCTTCTATTGTTGTCCTTGTCATTCATTCGATCCATTTTTCTTTTCATTCTCCTATTTTCATTATCTTGCCATACCAATGTTGTGTGCCAATATTCTCTTAATTTCATCCATTTACAAGTTCCCAAATAATGACTATGAAGATAATCATGACAATAATCTTGGATTTGATTTTAAAAACCCAATCATATTGACAAACTTGATAATGAAGAGGACTTAAATGATTACATTACCTCCCGATTTGTTGAAACTACTGTGCATGAAAATAAGCTAATTGAGCCCCATCAGGAAGTTACTAAATTAGTGAATTTGAGAGATGATGAAAATAGAAAGGAGGTTAAGGTTGGTACATCCCTTCTATCAACTGACAAACAAAGGCTAAAAAAATTCCTTTGGGAATATGTGGATGTGTTTTCATGGTTTTATCATGATATGCCAAGGCTTAAAACTAATATTGTAAAGCACAAATTACTCTTAAAACTAGAATATAAGTCAATACAACAAAAATTGAAATGCATGAAATATAAAAAATGTCATTAAAAATCAAAGATGAAATGAAGAAGTAGTTTGATGCAGGGTTTTTAAAGGTGGCAAAATATCCTGAATGGGTAGTCAACATAATTCCAATTCTCAAGAAAGATAGAAAAATGAGAATGTGTGTCGATTATCAGGATTTGAATAGGGTAAACTTTAAGGATAATTTTTTTCTGCCTCATATCAATACTTTAGTGGATAACACTGCTTCATATTTAACATTTTCCTTTATAGATGGTTTCTTCGACTATAATCAAATTAAGATGACTCGAGACGATATGGAGAAGACAACGTTTTACAACCATATGAGGCATATTTTTTTACAAAGTCATGCCTTTTAGATTAAAAAATTCTAGTGCTAGTTATCAAAGAGCAATGGTGACTCTCTTTCATGATATGATGCATAAAGAGATAGAAGTATATGTAGATGATATGATTATAAAGTCTCATGAATGAGAGGATCAAGTCACTCTCAGAAAACTATTTAATAGGTTAAGAAAATTCTAGTTAAAGTTGAATCTTGTGAAGTGTACATTCAATGCTAAATTAAAAAAAACTATTAGGCTTTATGGTTAGTGAAAGAGAAATCGAAATAGATCCAGATAAGATACATACCATGTAGAACTTATCCCATTCTTATACCCCAAAAAAAGTGCGAGGCTTTTTGGGAACATCAAATTATATTGTTCATTTCATCTCTTAACTCACCTATAAATGTAATCCCATTTTCAAGCTTTTTAGAAAATATGATTCAAGAGAATGAAATGATGAATGCCAAGAAACTTTTCATAAAGTTAAAGAGTATTTGTCAAATCCATCTGTGTTGGTACCACCAATTCTAGGGAAGCCTTTAATTTTATGCTTAATAGTACACGAAAATTCAATAGGATACGTACTAGGCAAAGAGATAAAACCAACATGAAGGAATGAGCAGTTTACTACATAAGTAAAAAATTCACTAATTATGAGTCCAAGTATTCACCATTGGAGAATATATGTTGTGCACTAGCTTGAACAACTCGATGTCTCAGGCAATGCATGCTTTTATCAGACTACTTAGCTTATAGCAAAATTAGATCTCATTAAGTATATCTTCGATAAGCCTTTATTGACAGGAAAAATAGCAAGATGCCAAGTTATGTTTTTAGAATACGATATTATGTATGTAACTCAAAAGGCAATTAAAAGAAGTGCAATAGCTAAGTTCCTTGTCGATTATGCAACTAAAAATTATGAACTAATGAAGCTGAATTTTTTTATAAAGATGTGATAGTTGTTTCACAAATTATGAAAAAAGAATTTGCAGAAAAATCTTTAAAAATGTATTTTGATGAAGCTATGAATGTCCTGGCTCATGGTATTGGGGCAATTTTAATATTTTCTGATGACATTATTATCCCATCACAACTAGAATAAATTTCAATTGCATTAATAATGTGGCTAAATATAAGACTTGTGTTATGCGTTTACAAGCAGCAATTGAAAAGAAGATTAAAGCGTTAGGTGTTTTTAGGGATTCAACCTTGGTCATATATCAACTATAAAAGAAATGGGAAATGAGAAACCTAAAGTTGATTCAGTACCATAAGTATATATCTAAGTTGGTCAAACAATTGAAATAAATTCAGTTTAAGCATCTACCTAAAGAAGAGAACTATATTGTAGGGCCACTTTGACTATAATGATCAAGATGTAAATATTGAGATCCAACCTATCAAGTTAAATGTAAAAGATGCACTAGCACATTGTTCAAATATTGAAGAAAAAGTTAATGGGAAGCCATGGTACCATGATATTTTACAATACATCAAAAGTCAGCAATACCCAAAGTATGTAACAAAAAATGATAAAAGAATTATCAGAAAGCTGACTATGGGTTTCTTCCTTAATGCTGATATTCTCTATAAAAAAATTTAGATCATGTGCTGTTAAGATGTGTGAATGCAACTAAAGCAAAAATGATTCTTAAAAAAGTATATGATTGAGTTTGTGGGGCACATGCGAATGGTCAATAATGAGTAGACAAATTATGATGGTAGGTTATTATTGGCTGACAATATAAAGTAATTGTATTAAGTATGTTAGAAGATTTCATAAGTGTTAGATTTATAATGATAAGATTCACACTTTTTTAAGCTTTGCATATTTTGGCACCTTTATGGCCATTCTTTATGTGGGGCATAGATGTCATTAGTCCCATCATCCCGAAAGTTTTAAATGGGCATAGATTCATATATGTGATAATTGATTATTTGATAAAATTGGTAAAAGCTATATCGTATGCTAGAGTGACCTGATCAGTGATATGCAAGTTCATAAAGAATTAGATAATATGTAGATATAGGCTTCCAAAGAGGATTATTTTTTACAATGCCAAAAACTTGAACAAAAAAATGATAAATAAAATGTGCACTCAATTTAAAATCCATTATCACAATTTGACACCATATCATCCAAAGATGAATAGGGCAGTAGAGACTACAAATAAGAATATCAAGAGAATTTTGAAAAAGATGATTGATACTTATAAAGATAGGCATGAGAAGTTACCTTTTATCTTACATGCTTATGAAAATCAGTCAAATCTTTTACTAGGGCTACCCCATTTTCGTTGGTTTATGGAATGAAAGTTGTGTTGCCAATTGAGTTGAAAACTCTTTCACTATAAATATTAATAGTAGTTAAGCTAGAATAAGCAAAATGGGTTTGAAATCGCTATAAATAATTAAACCTCATTAAAATGAAAAAGGCTTACAACACTTTGCTATGGTCAACTATATCAAAGAAAGATAATGAGAACATGTAATAAAAAAATCTTGCCTTGTCATTTTTGAGAAAGAGACTTAGTACTAAATAAGATCCTTCAAAATCAACATGATAATAAAAGAAAATGAAAACCAAATTGAAAGGGTCTGTTTATGATAAAGAAAGCTTTTTCTAGTAGGGCATTGATTTTAACAGAAATGGAAGAAAAGGATTTGCTTAATTTGATAAATTCAAATGTTGTGAAAATATACTTTACTTAAAAAAGAAAAGAAAAAAAAAGGAAAAGGGGAATATATCTAAGTTGAAACTTGAAAAGGTGGCTTGGATATAAAAAAAGGCAACATTATGAGACAACCTCATAACACAGGGACAAATATGGTCTGACAAGCTTTGAAGGATCAAGGATGCCATTAGGTTGAGTTTTGAAAAAAAAATCTGGGAATAACTTGTTCATGATTATCTTGTAATCATTCTTTGGATGCTTTTATTCTTGCCAGAACACGTTTATTGCTATACAGTTGTTATCTGTTTAATGAAATGTATTTTCCTCTCTTTGAAAATAAAAATAGTACATATCTATTCGTTTATCTCATTTTCTATCCTTATCCACCCTACAAATGAATAAGAGAAATGTGCAATGCATTTTATTTGTCTTGAAATTAAAATGATGAAAAACTAACCAATAACATGGAAAATCCCAAGATTTTTTTTTAAGTTGATAAAGAAAGGTAGAAAATGACAAGAAAAGCATGACAAAACATTGATATTGTAAACTTCTAGAAAAGGAAAAGGATATTGTTGAAAAAAAAAGGCAATGATTAGATATTAAGAACGGTTGGTCCTATGGTAATTATTGAGAATTTTGATGACCAAAGCAAAAAGGGATAGAAATTTTAAGAACCTTTTACATTAATTAGAAGTGAATAATTTTGATTGCATTACATGCATTGCATTAGAGCATTTGGTACATGCATCCATGAAAGGTTAAGATCATAAGTTGTAGTAAAGATAAGATTTTTTTTTATTCCCTAATGAGAAAAATAGATTTTTGGCCCTTGTATAAGGATAATGATCAAAATAAGAAATCAATCCTCAAAAGAGAGAAATTTGCCTTTTTAAAGATGAGATTTCAATTTTGAGAAAATATAAAAATTTTAAAGTTGTGGAACCTTTGTTTAAAGGAGGTTTTTTTTTTACTTTTAAAGTTGTTGAACATTTGTTTAAAAAAGTATTTTGGGATGAAAGTTTTAAAGATATTGAGCTTTAGCTTAAAAATGCATTTTAAAATGAGAATTTTAAAGTTTTTAAGCATTTGTTTAAAGGAGCATTCATTATCAACATTCGTAAGTTCTCTTGGCCAAATGTTTTAAATTTTGAAAAGTTGTTAAGCTTCTACTTAGAGAAGCTTTTCATATTTTTAAAAGTTGTTAAGCCTCTATTAAAGAAGCCTTCCAAATTTTTTTAAAAACTTGTTAAGCATCTATTTAAAAAAGCCTTCTAAATTTTTAAAAGTTGTTAAGCTTTTGCTTAGAAGAGCCTTTCAAAATTTTAAAATATTGTCAAGCCTTTACTTAGAGGAACCTTTTAAACTTTTAAAAAGTTGTTAAACTTTTACTTAGATGAACCTTTCAAAATTTTTTAAAATTGTTAAGCCTTTGTTTAGATGAGCCTTTTAAATTTTCCAAAATTGTCAAGCTTCTATTTAAAGGATTCTTTTAAAATTTTAAAAAGTTATCAACCTTTTGTTTAGAAGAGCTTTTTAAATTTTCAAAAGTTATCAAGCCTCTGTTTAGAAGAGCCTTTTAAATTTTTAAAAAGTTATTGAGTATCTATTTAGAAGAGCCTTTCAAAAATTTAAAAAGTTGTTGAACCTTTGTTAGAGAAGCTTTTTAAATTCAAAATGTTGTCAAGCCTTTATTTAAAGAAGCCTTTTAAATTATCAAGCCTCTGTTTAGAAGAATAAAAAAACTTTATGTTAAGCGTTTAGTTTTTCATGTGTCTACTCGAACAAAACCGTCGTCATTTGGTATTGCCTTAGTTTTGATTCTTAATAATATGCAAAAAAGAGTAATTGTAGACACCTATTTTATCTAGAAAAATTGAAATTTCTTAATTTTACTCTGATTCGAACTCAGATTACTTATTGGGCCTAATTAAATTTCAACCCAAATGTAATTTTGTTTCTTTTTGTTTATTTAACTTTTAATTTTAGTTTTATTGTATTATTTTTTTTCTTTTCCTATTGTTTTTCCTTCTTCTTTTCTTCTCTGGTTTTTTCGCAAAATCTTTAGTGCATTAAATGTACTGCTAAACTCTGCAACAAGAGTTTTAATGTGTAAATTTGTTGGAACTAAAGTCACTAGTGGCCACCATTTTTCCTTCTTCAAGTACCATTTTTTCTTCTTCAAATCCCAAATTTTTTTGCTTGAAATCCTAGAAAATCTGGGATTTAATCTTCCAATGGCTCTATAAATAGAGCTAAATAGCTAAACTAGAAAACAATGAAGAGAGCCAAACAAATAGACGAACAGAAAGGGAACACTGCCAGACTCAAACACAAATTCTTTTGCTTGAAAGCCATAACACTCTGTAAACCCATCGCCCAAATATAAAAAAAAAAAAAAAACTTAGCAAAAAGAAGAAATCCAATCACATCCCTTGGAAGTGAGGAACCATAGTACCAAAATAAAAAAAAATATATTTTGGCTTAAACTTTAAGGCCTCATCTATGTTGTTTATGGCAATTTGCTTGAAACAAAAGTCGGATCCGTGTTCAATGGGTTGAAAAAAGCCAACATGAGTTTTTTAAGATTTTTTTTCAACCACCTTCGACGATGGTCGACGACAGCACATACGGTAATGAAAGCAACGATGACAGCAAAATGTGCCAACATCTAGGTTTTCTTTTAATGAGAGAGAGAGAAGAGAAAGAGCATTTGAGATGGAGAAAATGGTAGAGAGAGAAGGGAAAGAAAAAAATGAAATAAAAAAATTTAGGTTTTTGTAGCAAAATAAAAAAAGCAAAACAACACCATTTCACCAAAGAGGATCTATGTGTTGGCCACCCAAGTTCCACGCACCCAACCTGACTACCTAATTGTTCCAAACTGGTCTTAACAAACCATCACCAAACTAGGTTAAATTGACCTAAACCACTCTAGATCATGCCAAATCGAATCGAATCAGACCCACGTGGATCGTTACTAAATCATTTCTGAATTGAGATTTGATCACTTTGTAGTTGATCAATGTTGACCAGCATTGATCGACGTTGACTCTGCCGTTGACCAACAAAAAATTGGTATTTTTATTTCTTTTTTTCTTTTTTTTTTTAATTTTTGGTATTATTTTAATATTTTAATATTTATTTTACAATTTAAGATATCTTAAAATAAATAAAATAATAAATTAAAATAGTAAATATAAAATTTTAGAATAATGAATTAATAAAAATAAATAATGATAAATAAATAAAATATTATTAATAAAAAATAAAGTTACAATAGGTGATTTTATAAAAATATTCAAGCAAAAAATTTTTTTTAAATATTCTAAAAGTATTAAAAATATTTTAGAAATTTTCAAGTATAAAAAATATTATTAATAAAAAAATAAAGTAATTTACTAAAAGTGTTGGGAATAATTTTGAGAATTTTTCTAATAAAACAAATAAAATGATAAAATAACAATTAAAATCAAGAGTGGTTACTTTATTGAAAATATTCATGAAAAGAAATTTTTTAAAATATTTTAAAAGTGTTAGAAATATTTTAAAAATTTTCAAATACAAAAAAAAATATTATTAATGGGATACAGATAAAATCATAAGTGGTGATTTTATCGAAATTCTTAGACAAATGATTTTCTTGAAATAGTCTAAAAATATTAAAAATATTTTGAAAATTTAACCAATAAAATTTTTTACTTACCTCAATAATAATGTAAATAATAAATAAATATTTTAAAGTAGATTAAAACTCTCATCGATGATGATATTAAAAGGAAGTTATAAGGGGTGATTTTCCTCCAAATTTTAAAAAGTCACAAATAGTGAATTTTTGTTAAATTTTTAGAATCATACTAAAAGTGTTGGTATAAGAGAATTATAATCTATTTTATTTCTACAATATTAAAATAAATCTGATAACAAAGTCCTATAAGAGACCCTATTTAATCCGAGGCCCAAAATAGTTGAGATCAAACTTTTTTAAGCTTGATTGTGGATTGTGGATTTTGCATTTTGGATTTTGGATTTTGAATTTTGAATTTTTGTTTTTATTTTTATTTTGAATTTTTTTATCTATTTGATGTTTCACTGCATTTATCTGTGCATATTTATTTATTTATACTTTTTTCGTTTTAGTATGTTTTATTAATTATTTTGTTTGTTACCTTTATTGTTGATTAACTTGGTTTTTTATTTTATTTATTATTTTTATGGTTGATTATCTTAGCTTTAATTTTATTTATCTTTCTTTAAATTATTTTATTATCTAAAACTAAAAGAAAAAAAATGAATGAAAAGGGGCTAGATGGTTGAAAAAAGAGTCGGTGATATGCGGTGATAAGTTTGGTTTATTTAAACAAAGAAAAAGAAAAAAAATCCAGTCACATTTATCTTTGACCTTGGTTTGGTCCGTTCAACCCATCTTTGTTTTTGGTTTAGTCTGGTCACCTTTGTCTTTAACCTTAGCTTAGTCTGGTTATCTTAATCTTCAATCTTGGTTCAATTTAGTCACTTTCATCTTTAACCTTGGTTTAGTCTTATAACCTTTGTCTTTGATCTTGACTTAGGCTGGTCACCTTCATCTTCGAGTTTGGTTCAATCCAATCACCTTCACTTTTGATCTTAACTTAGTTTGGTCATTTTTATCTTTGACCTTAGTTCAGTCTAGTTACTTTTATCTTCATACTTGGCTCAATTTGGTCATTTCAAACTTGGCTAAGTCTGGACACCTTTATCTTTTACCCTAGCTTAGTCCTATCACCTTCATCTTCATCCTTAGTTTAGTTCAATCACCTTTATCTTTGACCCTAATTTAGTGCAGTTACCTTTATCTTCGACCTTGGTTCAGTCCAAGGCTTAATCCAATCACTTTCATCTTTAACTTTGGCTTAGTCTGGTCAGCTTCACTTTCAACCTTAGTTCAGTTTGGTCACCTTCATTTTGATCTTGGTTCAATTTGCTCACATTGCACTTTTAGACTTTGGTTTAATCCAAGGTATTACATTTTTAGACTTCGATTCAATTAAAGTCATTAATTTTGTTACTTCGACTCAATCTAAGTCACAGCTTCATCCTTTTAAATCATTGTAAAACTGCTTGTATCTCTAGAAAAAACTTTAAACCTGTCCTGTTTATTCTTTGGGTAAGTTAAAATCAAGAGTAATTAATGTTTATATCTTTACACAATTCTTGTTTCATAGAACTACACAAATAAGGGCAATTGTAGATATTCTATTTAGTCCAAGGTCTTCGTTTGTTGGGCTCGTTCTAGGTTCAAACCCAAAAGTTCAATTGTTATATTTTATTTTTTTTATATTTTATTTTTATATTTATTTTTATTCTTATATTTTTTAGTGTATTTATCATTATTTCATAGTTTTATATTTATCCTTGTATGTCTTAATTTTTTTATGTTTATTTTATCCATATATCTTTATTTTTATTTTATCTACCTATCTAAATTTCATCTTTATTTTATTTATTTTTTCTTAGTTTATCTCATTTATTGTAGTTGTTTATCTCATTTATTTTTATTTTGTAAAATGGCAAAAAAAATTGAAAGTATTAAATTAAAAAGGTTAGGATAGAGTTAAGGTTATCAAAATTGAATGGAGATTGTGATTAAGATTTGATATAAAGATAAAATTATGTTTGTGATAATTCAATTTTAAAAATTGGTAATCCTAGATTAGTTGAAATTGCTATTGATTTTCCCTTATAAATAACTAAGGATTCAACATAACATGGCAAATAGAAAACACAGAGAGAAAAGAGGAATGAAAATTATAAAGTGCAAAGCAAAGTGGTGATTTTCTTGGTTGTAAGAGTGTTTGTAAGACTATTTTTAAGTGATTGGACATAATTACAAAGAGAAACAACTTAGGAAGGTTGAATTTTGCAACAAATTTTTTTGCTTTTTTTTAGGAATTTTTTAAAAAATTAAAAAAATTTTATTGAATTTTTAGATGATATTCAAATTTTTTGACAAAATTTCGATGAAATTCCCAATTTTAGGTGACCATTCTAAAACTTGACAATCAAACCCAAATTCTAGCCAAGCTTCAATGACTAATCTCAGATTATAACAAGATTCCAATGATTGACAAATTTTTCTATAGACATTTATAGAACCCGACCATCAGTTTTTACTTCTAGAGAGAGAAGACAAAATTCTAAGAAAAGAAAACAAAAAACATTTGACCTTATATATTAATAATTAAATGGCAATGTTTTGAGAGTTAAAATCTAAAGGATCTGTACGTTTTGCCGAGTCTGACCAAACCTGTGTTGCAAGACTCGATAACTTGCATCCTTTACTAAAACTGAAGTCAAGTTTTTCATAACAGAGCCGTTTCATAGCCAAGCCAAATATTGTGTCTGTAGCCAAGCTATTTTCAAGCCAAGCCGAGCCGACTCCTTTTTTGGTAATTTTTTAATTTATTTATTCTAATTTATTTTATTTAAATGTTATTTATTTTAATTAATTTTTCTCAAAAAAGGAAAATTTTAAAATACACTCATGATTCTTATTAAATTATTGGAGGAACTTCATGGGTTAAAAATTATTTCAAAATTATGAGTTCTACCAAACTATTGGAGAATTTCATAATAAAATTAAAAAAACAACATAAATTTTCAATCATACCAATTATTGGAGGATTTAAATATCTAAATTAAGTCTTACCAAACTATTAGAGAATTTAATAAATTTTTTATGAAAAATAAAATTTTCAATATTATCAAATTATTGGAGGATTTAAATCTCGAATTAAATCTTATTAAACTATTAGAAAATTTAATCATTTTTTAAGGCAAGTTTATAAGTGAATTTTAAAATAAAATCCCACCAAACTATTGGAGGATGTGCATCAAAATAAAATCTTGCTAAACTACTAAAGAATTTTATTAATTTTTTAAATAATTAAATTTTGAAGAAAATACATTAATTAATCTGATGATAGAACCTCTTTAACGAATGACACTAGTCTCCATAAATATTCCTAAGATAAAAAATTTTTCTTAAATTACTACCAAACTATTGAAATAATTTTAAGATTAATTTTTAATATTAAATTTACTTAGTAAGATTATAAAAATGTTTTAAGACTTTGAATAATACGAAATCAATTGGCATCATCCCTTATATAGGCGTTGTGAGGCAAGCTTGGAAAATCTCTTTAAAATGGAATAGATTCAATTAAATAATCAATCATACCAAAATAAAAAAATTTAGTAGCAACTTCTAAAATTATGTGTAGATATAAATTTATAGATCCATGTATTATGACAAGTATATAAATATAACCCTACTGAAATTATTTTCTGGCTACGTCACTAATCTCATCCCACCCACCAGCACCCTTCCCCCTCTCTCCTGATTCCATCATGACCTGCGGCACCATCTTTTCCTTTTCCAACCAGTGACGATAGCATCAAAGCTCCTTCAATTCAACAAGCAACAAACTCTCTCATTTGATTGTAATTTTTAACTTTCCAGATTTTTTGAATTTTAGATTCTTTCTTTTTATCTTATTCTTATTTATAAAAAAAATTTTAATTTAAAATTCGAGTTTAAGCACAAATAATTGAGTCTGAAATCAAATATAAGAATCGAGTTTGGTTTTTACTTAGTAAATAAATTTAATCGAGTGAATTTGAATAGTTTGATTTTTATTTTGAGTCGAGCTTCAGTTAGAATAATGAAACTTAATCAAGCTTAAGTTGATCAGTTTAAGCTTGATCAAATTTTGAGCCTTAAATTTGAAATTGAGTTCAAGTTTTTCACCTTATTAACTCAACTCGGTTATACCCTTATGACATATAAAAAAGGAAAGTAGAGAAAAAAATAATTAAATGAGGGTAATTAAAACTCAAAACTTAATTCAATTGATTCATATAAATATCTTTAATATATGATATTCAATAGCTCTGGACTTCGAATCCCAATACTTACAACTTTTACTTATCTCCAAGCTATGAGTTTTTATGTAAAAAAATATGGTTGTCAATTTTTTTGTAGATTTATTTGCTGTGTAAGGAAAGCCTTTGGCATTGCCCTTTGCCAATGTTCACATTGAGTTGTCATATATGGAGAATGCTGCAGCTAATAACAGTAGAAAATTCGTAAGGTTAACTAATGAGGAAACGCTCATTTACTTTTGATTAAATGACACATTATTATTACAGCTATAGCAGAAACTTAGATCTTAGCTTAATAGCTTCAATCAAAGCCAATATATGTCTCAATCCCATAAACTTTGGATCAATTACATATTTCAAAGTTGCTGCAGTGCTGTCCTGGAAAATACAATGAGAAATTTTTATGAAAATTTTGTGACAAAAATTTTCTTCTTGTAATGAACCAAAAAAAAAAAAAAAAAGAAAGAAAAAGCAACTTTTTGCATAGCCAAAATTCATATTAATTTCATGGAAGCTGCTGCTGGAATAAATAAGAAAAAAAGTAGATCATGTAGAATTCTTAGTTAATATGGTTCGATAAGTTCTCTTACCAAAAGCAAAAGGGCTAGATTTCATATGCAAAATTCATTTAAGTAATTGCATCTTTCTTCTTTCTTTTGAAATTACTACTGCATGTGAAATTATAATAAAATATATTACATATCATGTAATAAATCAATGAATTAATATAAACCAACAAAGAATTAATATATAATTAGATAAATCCAAAATAAACTCGGACCAAACCACACCTAATAACTTGAGAGATTTGGAGTTTAATGTTAGAAATATTTTTAAAATATAAAAATAATATGATTAAGTAAATTGACTTAATTAAAAGAAATATCATATTAAATTTGATTTATTCTAAATTTTAAGAGAATCAAATATAAAAAACTAATTATATAATTAACTGACTACCATGCTTATAAGAGTCGATTGCCTTAGACTTCTGTAAAGAGCAATCTGACTATTATTGGCGTGGAGTTGACCGCTTTAATAAATGAAAGCTAAATTTAAATTATATATAAAATAGCAATCAATGTTATGAATGGAAATGAATGAAATCGATTCCAAATCCAATGGAATCAACTGCTATTGTTCGATAGTTTTTTGGAAAAAAGCCTGCGATGATAGCAGTTGACTAATCGAGAGTGATACCTTTCTGGAAATTGACAGGAGTCGGCTACTATATGGAGTAGTCAACTGATGACGTGTCAAGTGCTATCTAAAAGTTGAAAGAAGTCAACTGTTTTAAGGAGGAGTACACTGCTCTACTTCTCACAACATTTTGGAAATTGAATTTTCAAAGGACGGTCAATTGCTTTTTTAATGGAATTGTTTTATATGAAAAATTATAATTTTTTAAAACGTAAAAAGTAATTTTTTTTTGTGAATCAATTTATGTTTAATTATTTAAAAATTTTTTTGTATATAAGTAAAGTGATTTTTTATCGAAATAATATAATAAAAAAATCATGACCTTAAAGATTAAATTTTTATAAATAAAAATTATTATGAGTTCATTTTACATAATTGAAAAGTTTTTTTTTTTTTATCTTTTCTCCCATTTTTCTCAAGTTAAAGGTTATTTTCTTTCGTTTTGTTTACTGCAGAAAATCTTTTTATGACAAAATATTTTCATCTCTTATCTGGTTTGATTTTTTAGTACAAGGTAAACTAAATATCAGTTTCGTTATATCTTGGAAGTTCTTTGATTCAATTTTTTTGACTTATCATAATTGGTAGAGACAAAATAAATCTTAATAAAAGTGGTATTTGCAATATATTTTAAAGTCATTTCTGTCCGTGATTGAAGATACTATTTATTTTACTGAACAGAGAAAGGCTACAAAAAGATCACAAACTCAAACATCAAGTACACATTATTTTGTGTTCATATGCCTTTTATTTTCTAACACTTCATTGCATCTTCGTTGTCTTGTAGAATTTTCCCAACAATAATGATATCTAAAGCCAAAAGGACATAACCCTGTAAATTTATGAGATAATATATTTCAAAATATCATAATCATAATCATATATATATATATATATATAATATAATAAGCTAGGCTTTGAAGCCTTTCGCCTAAGCTATCATTGGAGGAAATTAAGCTCATATTTATATGGTTTTGAAGGATATAGTTGGAGACAATGATTAAGATGTTGAGTTACTAGATCAATGATTCAACCGTTAGATTAATCGGATCAATTCTTGAATTAATAAAAATATTTTAAAATTTTAATTTATTATGCAATAAATAATAAAAGTTTATTATGAATAATTTTATACTTAAAAAATAAAAATATATAATCTAATAAGTGTGAACAAAAAGTATATATTAAAAAATATATGTAATAAGTTTAGCTTAAATTTAAAATTCAAAATTTTAATTCAAACACTCAAAATACTAGTCAAATAATTTAAGATAATTAAAGAATCCAATAAAAGTAAATACGCTAAAACTGATAAATAAAAAAAAAGGGAAAAACCTTAAAAAAAAAAAAAAGGAAAGTACGTGTAAAATAATTTTTTTTTAAAAAGTATCTTTAAGATTGAAATTGATGGATAAAGTTTTAATTTTAACTAACCAAATATTTATTCTTCAATTCGATGTGAGTGTCACACTTAAAAATAAAAAACAGAAAGGAGGTTTTTTTTTTTTTTTAATTGATTTTTAGGGTGCATAAAGTGAAAAGCGACATCATTTTATTTAGATTTTAATTTTTTTTAATTTTTATTTTACTTTTAAAATATGTTATTTTAATTAAATAACACAACAACTTATAATTTTAATTATAAAAACCAAATTAATTATAATTTTTAAGGTTATTTTATTAACAAATTTAAAACTCAAACGATTTTAAAAAACCCGTACTATTCATTGATTTATTAATTAAATTATTGATTCAATACAATTTAAAAATGGATTAATTGCAATTTGGTGTAGTAATAAAACTGAATCAATTTAAGTACAGAGTCAACAATTCAATCGATTCAATCACCAATCTAATCCAATTATGATAATTATAGTTAGAAACTTGATATTTCAATTATTTTTTTAATTATAAGACGAGCAATTTATTTAGGCAAGAGAAAATTTTAAATTTGGCATCAATTTTGGGTCAAATTCTATCTCAATCGACTTAAGAATTTATTTAGATGAATGATGAAATTAATTTTAGTGTAATTGAAAACAGTGATAGTAATTATATTACTTATTATAAAGATGAGATTAAAATTAATTGTAATATACATGTTTGTATACAAAGTTAATAGTAACGGTGGAATTGAATACTTTAGTAAAAATAGAACATTACTATTAATAATATTAATTTAAAAGTATATAAGAAATTATTTATATACATTAATGATATTTAACATTTAAAATCTTAAAAAATTAATTCATTCAAAATATTGACCTTATTAAATTAAATTAATATTTTTAAGTATTAAAAAGTACAAAATAATTTGAAATATTTAATATTTGAAAAAAACACTTATAATAATATAAATATTATTTAAAAATATTATTAAACATAAGAAATATAAATATTTGATAAAATGAAAATTTTAAATTTAAATAAAAGATAATTATTTTTTGAAAAATAATAATACATAAAAAATCATAAAATAAAATTACTACTATTAATTTATTTAATTATTTATTTAGTTATCTATTTTAGTTAATTACTTAATTATAAAAACATTTATTTTTTTCAATATTTACTAGATATAGTTTTGATTATAAAATTGATTATTTTTGTATTGATTATTTTTAGCTTTTATTCATTAATTACTTTATTATATTACTATATAAATAATTTATATTATAATTAAATAAAGTTATTTGAAAAAATTAAATGAAAAATATAAATAACAAAAAAAATCGAAAGGCAAAGGCGATAAGGGGTATCTCGTCCCTTCATTGTACATTTGAGAGAAAAAAAAATGATGGTGGAGGCACAACTCATAAGGGGAACAAGGCATACAACGGAGAGCTAAATTTTCCACTTAAGGCCCAATAGCAACCGCTGACTCTGGTGCAACCAGAGAAGGCCGCTCGATTCGTGATCGAATTCGAGTTACTCGAGCTCGCTCGATTAAGCTCGATTAATATGTAAAAATAAGTTCGATTCGTATACTCGATAAGAGTTTGATTATTCATGCTCGAATATGAACTCGAACTCGGACTCGGACTCGAAATATTTTATTAATTAAAATAATAAAAATATATTTAAATATAAAAGTTCGATTAGGCTCGCGAGCTACTCGAGTAAGATATAAAAATACTCAAATTCGGCTCGATCGATAAGTCGAGCTACTCGAGCTTGAGCTCGACTCGATAATAATCAAATCGAATTCGAATTTTTTTCGAATCGAACCCGAATAACTTACGAATACTATTATATCATTTATACCTCTAAACTCAACCGCATCAGGATTGACTTCGATTGACACTTCAAATCCTTTTGTTCAATGCTTGGTTTGATTCGGCCTGGTCGGACTCGAATAGAGCTGATATTATTCAGAAAAATATTTTAATATTTTTAATGTATTTTAAAATTAAATAAAAAAAAATCAATTTTATAAACTAAATAACACTTCGTGTTGGATTCGGACTTAAAAAATATAGTTAAGGGTCTGTATGAGTCCCGCTAGATCCACTGTGTTTATTTTATCTTTTTTATAAAAAAAATATTTATAACAATTCAAAAGTTGTTATAAAGTAGAATTACTAAATAATGCAAAAAATTATATTTGATTAACAAATTATTAAGTAAATATATTGTACTAATCCAAATGTAATTGTTTTACATAAAAATAAGATAATACTACAATTTTTGTTTCTTTCCTTTATATAAAAATTAATCCGTTGAGTTTTATATGACATCAAAGGACATAACTTGCTTCTGATTCCACAAATCTCGTTATCTCTTCCTCAAGGCCTAAATATGAGACTTCAACTTAAAAGTCAGTAATCATTTCTAGCTTATTAAGATATATAAATTAATCCTTCTTTATCTATAAATATATATATATATATATATATATGATAACATAGGTAGCCGTCCTGCACAAGAGGATTGGAGTCCAATGTTGGAATCTAGCTGTGCTCTCTTTTCATGGTTACACTGCAAAATAAAAAATTTCGTTTTTATACACCGACAAAATTTCATGAGTGATAAAAGTAAAATATTTGTTAAGTACGTATCTCACATTTTAATTAATATTTTTAAGAGATATATATTACTCTATTGATGCGAGTTGAAATTAAAAACTTCCTTAGAGATTGTACCGAATGAATATCCTATGAATTGATATCGTAAGTCAACCTTATCTATTTAGAAAGAAGCGTGCATTGATACAAAAACCTTGCTCTATCATGGCTGGGATTGCTACAAAGTTCCCCGGTCCTTCTCGCTGGCTAGACTTGAGGTGTAGCTTGACTTTAATTAATCTTCGGTCAAAGGCGAACAAATATTAATAATTCAGCCAGTCCAGCAAATAAATTTCTTTTCTTTCACACTAGTTATTTCCGGACTTGATCATCCTTATTGCAGTTTGGCATCATGGGCGGTGAAAAATATCCCCTTTTTATTCAACTTGACTTTGTTTTCAAGAGATAAATCTATTTCCCGTGTTGGACATTGCAGATTTTTAGGGATATTCTGAAAATTAAAAAAAATTCAAGAACACTGACGCAAGGGATTCTCTACCTAGATAATGAATTGTTTTCAGATATATTATGATGATTACATGTTGTTATTGTGAAGGCGGTGAGGACATTAGCAGGATGAATCAGGCACATGCAATGTCCATGTTCTCTGTTTTGATACTCTACTATTTGATCCAAGTCTACTTGTGTTGATCCACTAAAATTTTTAATATTCTATAATTGGGAAGGATAGTGAATGCTTGATTAGTTGACTTTTGCAGAAAATCAAACGGGGTTTGAGTTTGACTCTTAGTATCCAGCATAAATCAACACAACTTCACCTGCTTTGGAGCTATATATAAATTCCTGCTTCTCAGTCTATTTTCTTCACATACCAAAGAGAAAATGGCTTTGGAAATTAATAATGTTCTTTCATGGGTTTTGTTTTGCCTAGCTGCAATGATATCCACCATTTTCTTGAAACACAGGAAAAGCTGTTATAGAATGAAGTGGAAACTCCCACCAGGGAAGATGGGACTTCGTTTGGTAGGTGAAACATTGGAGTTCTACAAAGCTCAACGTAATAATCGTTTGTTTGAGGAGTTCGTTGAACCTCGGATTGCAAAGTACGGAAAAGTCTTCAAAACAAGCCTTATGGGATCACCAACTGTTGTTGTTAATGGAGCTGAAGCCAATCGGTTCATCTTTTCAAATGAGTTCAAGTTGGTGATAAGCTCATGGCCTTCATCATCAGTTCAGCTCATGGGCAGAAATTCTATCATGGAAAAACAAGGGGATCAACATCGTTTCCTTCGAGGACTGGTAACCTCTTGTCTCAGTGGTGCATCGCTAGAGGCTTTAGTGCCAAAAATATGCAATGCAGTTCGACTTCACCTTGACAAAAATTGGCTTGGAAAAGATGTTGTTAGCCTTTATCGTTCGACAAAACTTTTGACCTTTACCACAGTCTTTGAGTGCTTGTTAGGGATCAATGTTGAGCCACAAATGTTAGGCACTTTTGAGAGAGTTGTAGAAGGTGCTTTTGCTCCACCAATAAACTTCCCTGGCTCTAAATTCTCAAGAGAAAAGAAAGCAAGGGTAAAAATATCAAAGATGTTGGAGAAAATAGTGGCTGAAAAGAGAAAAGCAACGGAAAGCAGTTTGGAAGGAGAAGAGAAAAGAGATATGCTACTATCGCGAATGGTGGCTGCAATGGTTCGAGGGGATCTTACAGAGGAAGAGGTCATTGACAATGTAATTTTGCTAGTCTTTGCAGCTCATGACACAACTTCGTTCGCCATTGCCATGAGATTCAAAATGTTGGCTCAGCATCCACACTGCTACTCTACAATCCTTCAAGGTATCATATATTTGTGCTTAACTACAACTTAATTTGACATAACTTAACCGCAATGTTTGCCAGAACATGTTGATGTAAAAAACGCAAAAGAGCCAAGTGAGAAGCTGGCGTTAGGAGACGTGAAGAAAATGGAGTATACCTGGCAAGCTGCTCGAGAAAGCATACGGCTGTTCCCTCCCATCTTCGGCTCTTTCAGGAAAGCTGTTGCCGACATTGAATATGAAGGATTCACAATTCCCAAAGGATGGAAGGTACACGTCAATAACTTTGTTTTTTTCTTGAAAAAGAAACTTTATTGAATTGTGAAATACATGTTACAAGTTATTTTCCTTTGCTGCCGTTATGTGGGCGCAGGTGCTATGGACAGCGTATGGAACACATTATAATGAAGAGTATTTCCAAGATCCTCTACGTTTCGATCCGAGCAGATTCGAGGAATTCATCCCGCCTTACATTTTTCTTCCCTTCGGAGGAGGGCCGAGAACCTGTGCTGGGTATCAGCTTGCCAAGTTGAATATCCTCATCTTCGTGCATTACGTTGTTACTCGTTACAACTGGTCATTGATCCATCCCAATGAATCAATCACCATGGATCCCCTCCCAGTTCCATCTAAGGGAATGCCTATCAAGATTTCTCCTAAGCTATCATAAAGCCAAATGATTTTTTTTTTTCTTTTTAAATCCTATTCTTTGTTAACATTCTCTTCTCACTGGTTATACCCCGGCCTTCCTATCATATAGGCTGTATCTTTTTATCACTCTTTGATCTGTCTCAATCGCAATTTTTCTGGAAGGGTAAGAAATAAATATGAATACATGTATAGAGGCTGCGTCCTTCCAAGGTTCAACTGGTTAACCATTCAAGAAATCATTTATGTTTCTAAACTACTACTTGACGCAATCGATGTGAATAAATTAAACCGTCAAATGAAGGATGTGAGCTACCATCCATAAGATTACCATATTGAAATGTACTTTGCTCGGCATCGGCCCCAATTCTTCTTTTTTATTTCCAACTGGCTGTAGTTACATGACCGTACCAGAAAACTTGTAATTTCAATACCGGATTTTGGTTTGGTGGGCAGTTCTAGTATAATGTAGATGGATTTTATTTATGAAAATTAATTGAACATTCGTAACCTATCCTGAAACCCCATGATAC
Source organism: Durio zibethinus (assembly GCF_002303985.1). The sequence continues at coordinate 18,970,083 of NW_019168470.1, read as the reverse complement.
CAAATCACTGAAGTTACAGGATGGAAGAGAGAGGATTGAAAAGGGTTGGTAAAAGTGGCAACAAAATGGTTTTCACTAATGCTCGATAACCAAAAAATAAAAACTTGAAAGATGATCGTTCTCCGTTTTAATCCTCAAAAACAAATTATTTCATATTTAAAAAATTAAAGAAAAATTAGAAAGGGTTAAATATAAAAATAGCATTTGAATTATATATTTTATGTCCGAATTTATACTTAAAAGAAATAAAATCATCAATTTAATACTTGAATTTCATTCCGTTATTATATTAATACTTCAAACTAACGCCGTTAGTATATTTGCTAATGTGACATTACTATCCAATAAGATATTAACATGAATTAAAAAGTTCAAGCACCTGTTAGTAAAATTCAAAAAATATATATAAAAATTTATAGCAAATTAAAAAAATATTAAATATTTTAAAAATATAAAAAAATATAAGAACATAAAATATTTTTAAAATTAAGAAAATTAAATATATATATATATATATATGAAAACTTAAAAAATTCAAAAAATCTCAAAATTTTAATAAAAATTTCCAAATATTCAAAAACAATTCTTAAAATTCAAAAAATAAAAATTTTAATAAAAATGTAATTTTCTTAAAATTAAAAAAAGATTCACAAAAAATGTGAAAATGTGAAAATTTAAATTTTTTATAAAAAAATGGAAATTTATACAAAATTCTTAAAAATTTAAAAAATTTTTGAAAAATAAAAAATTTAATAAAAATCCAAAAAATTTTAAAAATCTAAAAAAATCATAAAATATATAAAAATTAAAATTGTAAGATTAAAAAAAAATGAAAATTTTTCATAATTTTTTAAAAACTTTTTACAATTTTTTCAATTTTTAGATTTTTTCAAAAACTTTTAGATTTTAGATTTTTTATTTTTTTAACCTTTTGTGAAATTTTTTTAATTTGAAGAAAATTTTATATTTATTGAAATTTTCTTTTTTTTATTTTTTTCAAATTTTTTTAATTTTTTATGGATTTTTATTAAAATTTTTTAATTTTTTTGAGTTTTTAAAATATTTATTTTTTAATATTCTATATTTTTTAAAAATTTTTTGATGTGATAATTGATGGCATGACATTTATTAGATTTTTTTGACACATATCAATATCTTATTGGATGGTAATGTCACGTTAGCAAGATTAACAAAATTCTCTTAGGTATTAAAATAAATGATTGAATGAAAGTTAAAATACCAATTGACAAAAAGTGTATAATTCAAAAATTATTTTTATATTTAACCCAATCAGAATAATGTGACTAACATATTGTAATTTTACAAAATGATTCATTATTTTTTAACAAGATTTTTATAAGAAAAAAAAAAGGAATTGAAAATATATATTTTTAAAATTTTGTCTTAATGAGTGAGTTATTTTTTCAAAGCATGTTAAAGAGGTTTATTTCATTAAAAAAATGTAAAGACAAAAGCATTTTAATTTTATTTTAGTGTTGTAATTTGATTTTAATAAGTAATTTTCCTGATTAAGTTTCATTTTGCACATCATAGATAGTATAAATAATATCATTTTCATTTACTAACAAACAACAAATAAAAAAATAATTTTTCGCGTCTTTCCTACCTTTACTGCTTAATGCTCATATGCTAACAATTTCATTCTTTAGTCAGCTGGAATATTTATGCTGTAAATTTAATCCTAGCCTCAAGGCAATAAATACTACCCCACCCCTTAATCAATTTTGATATATATATTTTTTATAGATATTTTTATTAAAAATTTTAACAACATTTTTACCATTTAATACATATTAATTAAATTTAAATTATAAACTATATTTTTAACTTTTTTAACATATTATTAATTTTCACATTAAATAATATTAATCTATCAATTTAAATATTTAAAAAAAAAATCACAAATTTCTCCTAAAAAATTAATTCAAGTTTTACCCCAACAAATAATCCCTTATTAAAAGCTCTTCTTGGGCAATAGCAACAAGACAATTACATCGTTTTTCCATGGACGCTATTAACATGCCAAAGTGGTTTTCCCTCACTTCAGTTACCCTCCTGTTCAAATCAAACAACGGTTAAGTCTTACTGTGTACTAAATGAAAGAATTAAATCATCATGTATTTTACAAAAGCAAATAATCATGAGTCACAAATTTGTCATCAGCTACATAAACAATTACTTTCACTTACATCCACAATATTTTTACAAAGGGTATGGATCTTTCGCACACTGCATGGTATCTGGTAGTAAATTATGACTAATTGGCTTCAAACCTCTTCTAAACCTCCAATTTACGAGGCTCAGTTCTAGCTTTCGCACCTGCAAACATTAATTCTTATCCATTACAATTCATCAAGCATTTGATAGAAATAACAGATAATATACATAGCGTGAAACAAATACCATAGCAAAGATGAAGAACTAACATACAAGCCAAAAAAAGCAAAGATAATTGTAAAAATCAGCCAAAAAAAGCAAAGATTGTCCATGTTGTTCAGCATATTTGTCAATTAAAATAACTACCTAGAAAACACGTGGTGTATCTAACAATAAGGGATTGTGGATTGATGATGGAAGGTTGTTGGACACCCACAACAGGATTAAATCCAGAGAAAAAAAAATGAGCAAACTGATACAAACATCATGCAACAGAAAAAGAGGGAATGAATTTTTTCGCAGGGGTTTAATCCTAAAGAAGTGCAGGTAATGGACCCAATATCAAGCATGGCTTGAAGACAACAATTCAGGCTTAAGAGGGAAGATGTAAGCCAGCAACAAATGGCAAAGATTTAATAGTTTCATCAAAGAATGGAAAAACAACCTCTACGTGATCCATAAAACACTATATCAAACACAGCTAACTGACAAACCCACTAACACAAATCCACCACAACAATTCGCATCATTATTTATCTAGACATATGTATGATTTTGTTTAAGACTTGTCCACTAAAAGTTACACGTTGAATTGTTGCAAACCACTGAAAGAATTCTTTCAAAAAAGCTTAGGGAAAAAGACAGTCTCAAGTCACCAAATGAAGAACAGAAGAATTGAACAAAAAAAGAAAAAAAAAACAGAAAAAGAAGTAAACGGATGTTAGGTCTTGTACAAGAATGAAGAAAAGATCCAATAACTATGGTATTTATTATCTATAGTTAACAGTTGAGGCTTAATTTGAGAGATAGTCTTTTGCAGCAAATTTCTCCAGAATAAGAGAACAAAGATGTATCAAATATTTTCCCTGCGTTTGGGTTCTCAATCTCTTCTGTTCAGCGGGTTCAATAAGGTGCTTCAGTGCACAAAAAAAATAAAAATAAAAATAAAATAAAAAGAAAGGAAAAGCAACCTGCCCAACAATGAATGGCTCCTCAAGAAGACTTAATGGCTCAGTTAATGTAGTCAAATATCCACATCGATTTCCACAAACAATATCAGTGAAACGCCAATCACCCACCTGCCACAAACATAAATTATGTCACCAACATAATCCAATGTTAAGACTAAATCAACCATCCAGTAAGTTCTATCACCCTTAGCATACCATGATAAGTTGTGAGATTTACATCCAAAGTGTTTCTCGATTTCTTCAGCTGTTCCAGCTGGTATATTCAAACCTTAAAAGAGATGTCAGATAGATACCCTAATCAATTCTAGATAAACCAAACACTTCTGTCATAAATTAACAGTGAATCATATTATCATATTAAGGTGTGCTAAACCTACAAGAAAGTATAGCAGTAATTGTAACTCATCCAAAGATTTTTACATGCTTGATGCTTTAACATAGAATTGAAACTGTGACATACAGTTTAAAAATTGCTTTCTTTATTCATCAATGGAATAGAAATGAATTTGGTAACAGACTAAAACTAAAATCTTGAACTGAAGAAAAGAAAACACTTACTATGCCTTATAACTTTAATTCCAATAGTCCCTTCTAGTTTCTTCGCCTTTGGACCATCATGGTCATACTCTAAAATGCCTTAATTCATCAAAAAGAGGGAAAAACAAAACATCAACATATTGCACAAAAAGACAATCAGGAAGGGCTAAAACAGGAATCGATCTCAAAGAGTCAAGCCAATAATTACCAGCAGAGTTACTAAACGCGTCAATATCAGGACCAAAAACCTCTTTGCACTACTCAATAGAAGGCCGGAGAGTAGGCCAAAGCGTCAAAGAATAAGGAGCAGTAATTGTATTATCCTTATCGAAAACAACAACTTTAGACCCTCTTCTGTGGAGCTCATTCCGATCAATGCACCTTATAGCAGGCACTGCAACATGCGGCAACGCCAAGTGACGATCTTTAACGAACACTCTAACCGAAAAAACAATGCCTTCGACATTGATTAACTGTCCAACCGCTGCTTTCAAATCTATCCACCACATGTTTGTGAAAATGACTCTAAGAAAACCCAGGATTTGTTATTTTTGGGATTTTTTTTCCTCTTCTTTTTCTTCGTTTTGGGGATCTGGGTCTTGATTATTTACGTTGATTTTGCTAAAAGAAGAGTAAAATTGGTCGAGGAATGTGGATTTCTGATCTGGGTATGTGGAGCTGATTGTTCTATTCTGGTTCTCTTGTTTGGTTTTGCTGAAATTGTTGGTTATTGTGGGGAGAGTTAAACAACTGAGCTTTTCGACATGGGATTGGTGCCTGGTGAAGGATCGATTGGTGGGTTTTTATTTGAAATGGAAATGACGTAAGCTGTTGGGTATGGGATAGCAGCTGTTGGGGAATGCAGCAATTGCAACTCCATCTCCAATGTGTTATTTTTTAATTACTCGATAAAGAAGTATATTTTCAATTTCTTTTTCACTTCTAGTGAGGTTATGGTAACTTTTCGCACAGTTGGTCTGGTTTGCAGTTCGGTTCGGAGCCGACCGTGGATTGCCGCTGCCAGCTATCGTTAAATAGTTTCCCGTTGATTTTACCATCCACAAACCATAATCTAGTTAAATAGAGGATTGTAATTTACCCAATCTATAACTTAATATAATAATTATCCCGGATCTGCATTAAAGGCAGAGATCAGCAAATGTCAAAAACAAAAAAATAAAATTAAGGGACAATTGTTGAAAGAAAATTATATACTTAAAAGAAGTGAAGAAAGTTTCTCTAAAAGCTTCTCCAAAAACTTTAACCAGGAAGCTTCTTTCCTCGGTGAGAGTTCAATCGTGCCATTGTTTCATTTTCTCCTTATTTTTTGTAGCAAAAATAAGAGGAAAGAGCCAAACAAAAACTTCTCTTCCTCCACTACCGATTATAATCAAACACGGTAACATCTATTTTTTCAATTTTTTTTTTTGTTTGGTTCCAGAGTAATGTTATTATCATAGTTGAACTCCGTGACCTTGTGTATTGTTGCGTTGGAGTCATGTCTCTTCTTCAACACTAACTGCAAATGGATCTGAGCTGTGCTAAGTGTGAACTATCAAAGTACCAGAGCTTGGGCATCACCAGCCATGTTGGCCTCATAGCGGTGGTGACAGCTGCGGCCATAGCCACAGCCACCATATTCAGAGCTTGGGGATAAATCTGATTGGGAGCGTGGCGTTTTGCTTTGAATACAATTTTTTTAGAAAAATATTCATATTTTGGATGATTGAAATGGCATTAGGTTCTACTTTCTAATTCGTATAGCTCTTTGCTTTGATCTTAGGTGTTTGACTGATCTATTTACGCTAAATATGACTTTTTCAATGCATTAAATTGCTGATTCAAAGTTCTTTCGAGTATAATTGTTTTTTTTATGATTTGATTTTGGATGCTTTAAATTGGTAATTAGAAGTATTGATAATCCAGTTTGCCTGTAAGTGGGTAGGTCACTGCAATCTTTAGTTGAATATTGAATGGTGTTTTGCTTTGCATGCAATCTTTAGTTTGTGCAGATTGTTTCAATAACTCTTCAGGGTAAACCTCTCTTGATTGAATTTGAGTTAGCATTGAGTTCCATAGTGTCGTCCCCAGCAGCATCCATTGCTGAAACTACTCTCCCTGGTTCTAGCGATAATGTAATGATCAGAGAATTGATTGGAAGATTAGGAAACATATGTAATTCTGGTGATATTTCACCTCAATCTTTCATTAAACCAAATAACAGCATTAACAGTGCTAACACTTCATGTTATAATACTCCATTGAATTCATCTCCAAAGCTCAATCTTTCAATGATGGATGCACAGATCAGAGGAAATTTGAATTTACTGGTTCTTGGAAACCAGTTATCAAATCATCCAAGTCTGACACCATTTTATGCTGACCCTGAATTTGCTGAGAGGGTTGCTAGATTTTCCTGTTTTAATAGTAGCAGGAATCTTGGTGGCCGAAATGGTCAGCTTGGATTAACAAAGACTGAATTGCCTCACAGATTACTTCCTACAATGGATTCTGTTAAGCTTTCAAGAGTTACAAGTAACCAATACATTAAGGTTACTGGATCTCAAGTAAATGTTCCATAAAGCAACAAGAACTCATCACAGGAAGGGAATTCAGGTTCTGATAAGAAAAACAGTTGGCTGTCAGGGTTTTCCTGGACAGAGAATGCGGAATTTGGTGATTCCAAGAAAGAATCTTCAGTTTCTAAACAGATCCCAGGTGGGGATTCAAGCATGAAAGGCCAAAATTAGGCCAATGCAAGGAAAAGGAAATCAATTCGGTTGGGGAAAGCAAAAGAAATCTCTACTCCAGCGGCTGCTGATGCCAAGGTAATGTAATTCTGTTTAGAAAATTATTAGAATTTATTTGAATTGTCAAATTCTGTCCATTTCAGGTTGTAGCAGAGAATGATGAATCCACAGCCAAAAGAAGCAAGCAAGATGGAGCCGCTGGGAATGCAAAGGAGAAGACAGAACAAAATGGCAATGCTAATGCAGCAAATGATGGGAATCAGAAGCAAAGTAAGGAGAATTCCAAACCACCAGAGCCTCCAAAGGACTATATCCATGTAATCTTGCATGGCCAGCTGTTAAGAATATAAAACCACCATATCCATGAGTATTTTGGTTTTTTTTGTTTCTAAAATTCTTTTTTTTTCTCAATTTATATGCTTAATTTTTTTACGATTTCTTTTTTGGGTGATGGATTCATGATAGGTAAAATGTTAGTTTGTCAACATTACCAGATAGAAGGTTGCCATATGTGGGGAATTTATGAAGTTAAGTTTCAAGTACTTCCAACTTCCTTATTTCATACAACACAATTTTCTTCATTGGCATTTGTTATTTGCCACCATGCATGATGTGTTGGATTGAGATATTGAAAAAAAAAAAAAAAAAAGAATGAAAAAGACCATCAAAATCATTGTGTTTTGTTATTGATGCTAATTCTTCAATTGATGATTTGTTGTCTCATATTAACAGACATTTTCTCGTGGAACCGCTTGCAATTTTATCCATTGTTTCAGGAACCCTGGTGAAGACTATGAATGGGCAAATTTGGACAAACCACCCCCAAGATATTGGGTGAGAAAGATGGTTGCTTTATTTGGATATGCTGATGAGGCTGGGTTTGAGAAACAGATAGAACAAGAGCATTCAGGGCATTCGAGGAACCCTAGCTGGATGGTAAAGTCAAATGATGACAGGTATGCGGTTTTAATTGTATTCACAACTCAACAACTACTTTTGGCTTTGGTATATTACCATATGCTTTGTGTTGGTCTTGCTCATTACTAATAAAAATTCTTACATGTTAATTGTAGTAAAATGTTTAAATTTTAAATCTTCTTTTAAAAGTTTTTGGAAATATAAATTATAAAACAATTTTGTCATTTATCGAAACAACTCATGCCCTTTTGAAGAGACCTTTTTTCCACTATATGTAGGTTTGGGCTTTAAAGTGGAATGAAAAAGCATATGTAAGTTGTAGGAAAGTTAAACTTAATCACGAAGACCTTCGCATGGCTGTATTGATTCAAGAAGTCATTTATGGTGATTATGCATTTATTATTCACACAAAAATAAAATCCATTATTAGGGGACACCTTAAAAATATATGCAGAGATAAGCCTCCCTTTTTTGGTTCTATATGAACTTAGTGATCTCAAAAGTATTTTTCATCTATCTTCTTGGTTTGAAAACAGATTGTGAAAGGTATGGGAGAGAAATTGATGGGCGCATATCTAGGACCCGCTATGAGCTTCATTGCGAAAAAAAAAAAAAAGAAGCAGCCTAAGATGCCCTATTGTAAGGCAGTTTCTTTGCATCTCTTATTTGTCGATACATGCTCCATTTCACAACTAATTCATATTACTTTAGTGTCATCTTCTGTGTGAATCTACTAATTTTGAGGGCAATTTTATATTATAGTTACTAACATTATTTAGATTTAATTCAAATAATACAGATATATTTTATTAGTTTCAAGCTCCTTTTGGATGGGTGACCAGTGTGGTAGGAGCAGCACTGGCTACCTATCCAAATGAAGCCTTAATTGTGGTGATTTAAGACACAGTTACAACCTTTTTATAATGTCTAATTTACCAGTTTTCTTATAATGATTCTTCATGTGCCAGACACTTAGAATTAGATTTATTGCCTATGCTTACTTCTGCAGTGTATGCAGCACTAATCATTCATTGAAGGAAGTTGGGATATTTTGGAGTCTATTGATGATAGTTTCTTTTTTCTTGCAAGCAGCTGATAGTGTGCTTAAGGTTATTGGTTTTCTAACTAAAATCTAAGTAGCTAACCATTTCCAAGTTCTATGTAATGCATTCATGTAACATGTGATATTTAATCATTTGCAGGAAGTAATCTTTTTGGATGCCGCGCAACGATTAAAAGTATGATGTTTATTGTTGGAAAGTCCCTGTATTTTGTTGGTCAAATTGAACATAAAAAGTTGAGAAAATTTTGTGTGAGTGCATACTTTGTGTTAAAGAATATTTTCTTGCATTTGTTGCAGGGCGGGTCAGTAGATCTATTTGTTGTAAATTCCTATGGTTCTGCATTTCAAGTAAGTACTGTGTAATGAGTTACAGTGTTAGGTTCTCTGACAATTTTTACTTGAAGTCTCCTTTCAATGGTTTTTCTATTTTGGCTCTTAGTTGGATGTTAAAGTGATTGTACCATGTTTAGTGCACGTGTCACAGGTCGAGACTTAAGCTCTTAACCCGTGCGATTTCGAAACCCGAGCATTCACTCTTCTGACATCCCGGATCAGTTTACCTACCATGATTCACACCTTTATGAGAAATTATCCGCTCTAGTCTCCTGACCTCACGGTTTTGTCTTACAAAAGGTGTCTCACAAGATAGAAGTGTGAACCCTTTTATACCCCAGCGACCCTCCTATTATGTTCAATGTGGGATTCAGGACTCCTCTTTAGGTTCGTGATATTCTTTCGCACCCAACCTTGTGATGCCCCTCATCACGGAGGCTGACCACCCTGTCTACACTGGCTCTGATACCATTTGTCACGGTTCGAGACTTAAGCTCCGAACCTACGTGGCTCCGGGACCCGAGCATTCACCCTTCCAACATCCCAAATCAGTCTACCTGCCATGATTCACATCCTTGTGAGGTATTGTCCATTCTGGCCCCCCCTGATCTCACGGTTTTATCCTACAAAAGGTGTCTCATAAGACAGAGGTGGTGTAAATCTTTTTATACCCCAGTGATCCTTCTATTATGTTCGATGTGAGATTTAGAACTCCTTTTTAAGTCCGTGATATAAGCATTATTCATTTGTCAACTTGTACCCTTTTTATCAAAACTTTGGGGCATTCCACTTAGTCTGCTTCCAAACTATTTTAAAGATGGTGTAGCTTGCTTCTTGAACATTAGTGGTACTTTATCAAGTGGTAAGCCCTCATAATTGTTTCATTATCTTCTATCTATTGTAAAGGTAAACAGATTCCATTTTGCGCATGTAATAAATGATTGCATTTCAAATGAAAGGCATAGTGTGCCATGAATATGCCCATATTTGCACGTCATACATCATGCAGGAAATAGAGACATAGTTTAGAAAATTACAAGTCATTTTGTAATGAGAAAATAGAGTTATTTCATTATTTTAATTGTTCAATGTTTTATTTTTTTATTATCATTTTAAATGGTTTATATTTTATAAATTAATTTAATCAAATATTAATAAAAGTCTCGAAACTAAGCTTGGGTATCTTTTTAGTTTTTGATAAATTAAAAGTCAAAACCTTTTAATTCAAAACTTTAATATTTGAATTTATATTTTAAAAAAGATTAATTATAAAAAACAATAATCATTATAAAAATGCCCAATTGAGAAATGTATTTGAACTAAAAAATTATATTGTAGTGTTTCAAATATGGATTTTTTGTTAAAATCTTTAATTAATCCTTTAACTTTCTCATTTTTCTTAAATAAATTTATTTATTTATTTATTGCATCTAGAAAAGCCTATCATATCATTTGTATTTAAATAGTTCTGATGATAACAAAAAAAAAATGTCGTGTATCATGTGATCTTAATGATTGTTATGATCATTAGACCCGTGGTTAATTGGTATTTGGAGAGTATATTATAATCATTGTATTATAATTAATAAATTATAATTTAAAATTATATAAAATTTTTTAAAATATTATATGTATCTTACACTTATAAATGATAAATGCTTAAAATTTTTTTTAATTGAATAATTACATAATTATAATAAAAACTGTAAGTGGACATATTTTATTTTTATACACCGTTGACCTGTTAAAATGAAAAAAATTTCAATCGAGACATGATTGTGAAAGTCATGTCATCTGTCTCATGTATAAAGAATGTCAATTAATCATGAGCTTAACAACCATCGAAAACGTGTATCTCTTGATTTTTTTTGTCCATATAAAAATTTATTAAGATAAAAATCATAAAATATAACTTATTTAAATTTAAATAATTTAAAATACGACATAATAATAAGATATGAATATGATATAAATATAAGATACGAAGGTGACATGATTTAGAATTGATAACAAATATATGTCGGATCAAGTTGAACCAGAACTTGAAGTCGATGGGTTTTGATTTGATTTGATTTTTTAATATTGATTTTTAAAAAAAAAAAATTAAATATCTAGTAGGATAATAATAATAATAATAAAAAAGATCGGATTGGGTTTTAGGTAACCCTGATATATATATAAATTTTATTTTTTAATTATTTATTTAATTATATATATAATTTTATAATTATATTTAAAAATAATATTTTATTAATTTCGAATTGAGTTGAGTACGATTTTATACAATATTGAATCAGATTCAGGTATGAAAAAAATAAAAAAATTTATTGGATTAGGTCGAGTTTGAGTTTTATAGATATAAAATCGAGTCAGTTTCAAGGCGAGTAAAAATTTGTCTTGATCTGACCCATTATCATCTCTATTAGTAATTTAAAACACGACACGATAACAAAACATGAATATGATATAATTATAAGACATAAATATGATACAATTTAAAATTTTAATAATAATTATATTTAGGTTTAACAAAATTAAAAAATTATATTTTTTATTTTCGTGTCGATAAAAATTATGATATATAATTTTCACGTAAAATATAATATAAATACATAAATTTTAATATTTTATATGATATAAATACACAAATCATCATATTTAAATGAAAAAAAAATTATTTTAGAAAATTAAAATAATTTAAAGAAATTATTTAGTATTTTTTTCCATGAGTTTGTTAGACTAAATAAATAGCTAAATTTAGCATCGTAGTTTTTGAAAATGGTATTTAATAAAAGTGATTTAATAGAAGTGATAGACGTCAAAATTGTGATGGGTTGATTTTACCAATTTTGACCAAAGTTAAAGCTTGTCAAATCGTAGCCCAAAATTCCCCTAAATTATATTCAATCAACCCCAAATCTTTCCTTACAACATGGCCATCCGCTCAAATAAAAATATCCTCACACTGCTCAAGGCATCTATTATTCCAAAATCCTCACTGTTGGGGGCAACATATTATGGCTGATACTATTCATCGCAAGTTCATGCAGTTTTCTTCTATAACAAACATCACAAGAAAGGAGGTAGTTTTTTCATTTCTCAACTACAAGTGGCGTGATGGACTCGCAATTATAACCCCTTCTTGGCTAGCAGCGACGACAACCTACAAGCTTCCCCTGGTCCAGCAACAAGGTAACACTAGCGAGTATGGTCAATCCCTCTATGATCTATTTTATTTCATTCCCCCACTTTACACTGTAGTCGTCGCCGAGGCAGTCCCTCATTTCGACTAGGACTCGCCCATCTCAGCTGCATATCATACTTAACATTCAAGAGAAGACTCACCATCATCCTTGTATTTGTTCCACTTGTTTCACTCATTTTTGTCATTGTTGGCCGTAGCACGCCAGCTGCAATAAAACTACTTATCCATACGGATAAGGCTTGCCACCACCATTGCTTTTGTTTCATTCATTTTCCCATCTTCGGCTGTAGCACGCCAGCAGTATTATTGCTTGTCTCATTTTTGTCATTGTCAGCTGTAGCATGCCAACGGCTATTTTTGCTATTGTTTCACTCATTTTTGTCATTGCCAACCATAGCCTCCCTCGACCGCACATCATGCTTAACCTTGGCAGATGACTTGCCACCATCATTGCTCTTATTTCTTTCATTTTGTCATTGTTGGCGGTAGCGTGCCAAAGGCCACAATTATCTAGTGGTTGAATTTTGGTCCCAAGGACACAATTCATTTGAAGCCGCCAACGAGAATCCTATTACTCTAAACGCCTGCGGACACATTGTGAATGGGAATCCCATTACTCTAAAAATTGGTAGAGACATTGTCAGGGAGATTTCATTTCTCTAAAGAGCGGCAAAGACATTGTCAGCAGGGATGTCATTACCTTAAGCCCCGACCTAAGCATTTTCGTTGGGAATCCCATTACGCTAAACACTAACGTAAACATTGTCAATGGGATCTCATTATAAGCAAAACCTTAAATCTCATAAGTGAATATTAGAACATCAAATATAATCATATTGTATACCTATTCAAGCAGACACAATAAATAAACGGAAATAACTGCAGTTTTCTTAAGGGATTAAGGTAGTATTTGATTTCAGAAAATAATCATTTTCTATTTTCATTTTCTTGGAAAATGAAAAATATGAGTAAAACCATGCTTGATAATTGAAAATGAAAACAAATTTTAAAAATCGAAAATGAAAATGAGTTGAAATATGAAAACAAAAAAAAAATCAATTGTGAAAATAAGATATATATTACCTTTTTCCTTATGCTTTGCAAGTTATCATATTTGAACACATTTTAATGTCATTAATTAATAAGTATATATTATATTTATAATAGATACCATTAATAGTAATATCATTAAATATTTTATTTATTTCCTTAGTTTTATATTTTTAAAAAATAATTTTTATTTTCATTTACCAAATACATTTTTTAGAAAACAAAAAATAAAAAATAAAAACTATTTTCAAGAAAATGGAAATAAAAAATAAAAATAAAAACCATTTTCTCAAACCAAACAAAGCTTCAATTTTTCTCTTCGCTCTTCTTTTATTGACAGCTCATAATAGGTAAATGCTATTAATTAGAAGTGAAGAGGGAACCTTAGCTATTTTTATTAAAACTTTAGAAACCTCCTCATCAAAGATTTATCAGATCAAAGGCCTATATAACCATCAAACCACACTAACCCAACAAAATGTGCAAAACCCATATGTAAGTGATCAAAATTAATTATTTGGCTCTCATGCTTATCTCATTTTAAGACTAAATTTATCAACTGTTTTATTAAATTATAAAATCACCACTTAATAGTGGCTCACTTACTGAAAAATTTTAATATTCTCTCACTTGATCAATATTAATTGGGTTGTTTGATTTAAAAAAAGTAATTTAGAAAATAAGACTTTAGACTGATTAATTTTACGTTGATTTGGCCATAGTTTTAAAAATAATTTAGCCCTTTAGATGACATCTTACTGATCCTATCGAATAAAACCATCTAATACCTAATCATGATAGCCTTTATGTCTTTTATTGACATAAGATCAATCTATGGTTATAAGTACTAGAGACTCTATCAATAATGAATCTCAATGTAGCTATGTAATAAAAAAATAATACCTAAATGTGATCTCAACATGTTTTTTCATTGTCAATTCTCTTAACAATTTCTCTAAACTTGTTGAAAAATTCCTATGACATCCAAATGTACCTGTATGTCTCCTTTTTATCCTTGAGGTTTCTTATTGGTATTTGTTAGCCTTGATTTGATCCTTACTTTGAAATAACAAAACAATAAGCTAAATAAGCTTGATCAAGATTTTGAAAAAGATTTATTTAGTAAATGCTCTTAAGTTTTATTATTTTGGTACTAAATAAATAATATGATTTTAAAGTTTAAACAAAATTTTGTTTATGTTTTCTTATTTCTCAAATCAAAATTATGTTTAAATATTATTTATTTAAGCTTAAATCAAAGTCCAATTGTTGTTTTAAAAGTGAACTTTTTCATTTTGGATTCAATACAATTTTCATAATATTGGTTTTGAGAAATAGACAAACTTAAGAAAGTTGTTGTACAATAACAAAGTTTTCCAACATTAAAATTTTTTATTTTTCAATATTAATTCACAAAGTTTTAATATTTGAATTTTACATGGTTGGAAAGCTCTTTGAGTCTACTTTCTAATGGGTAAAACAAAATGAAAATATAAACTTTCTAAGAAAAGATTTTGAATTTTTACTAGACACTATGTAATTATCTAAAAACTACAAAAATGATAGATTTGAAAATTCACTATAATTCGAATACAATGAATTAGATGATGAACTTTATATGAATAGAAAGTCTTTTAAGTCTAGTTTCTAAATCTTCAAAAAATTTTTATTTAAAATTTTACAACTCAAGATATAATCAAATTAGTGAGTAGAGTGCAAAAACAGGAAATAACCAATAGCACTATTCATTCAAAATCACTTAATATCCAAAATCTGGCTAGCCCAATAGATTAGGTACCAAAGCCAATCGATCCCCTCAACTACAACAATAAAAAATTAAGTGAAATTCATGAATCAATTGATATCTTATCAAAACTAATCGATACTTTCATCTTAAACAAACTATAATGGCTAGTTTTAAATGAGAAGATCATGTGTTTTCATTTTTCAAGCATCTCTAATGTCTAGTTCCTCAAGTTTTTTATAAATTGAGCATTGCAACACACCAAAAAGGTTGAAGAAACAAGAGAGCAAGTATCAACAAGTCATATTTTCATTATATCAAGGAACTCAAGAGTTTTAGAGCCAAAATTTCATATTTGTTGTATCCAAACCATTTTTGTCGTATTAATTCATTAATATCCTTGTACTTCATTAGGAAAACACTTAGTCTTTGAGAGGTGTTCTAGTTTGCATTTTAATTGAGTGATTTTGTAATCAAAAGATGAAGTTTCCTCTTTTATTTGTGAGATTAAGAAGTTGCTACTTAGCTTAAAAAGTAAAAAGTGTTAGATTATTATCTAAGCCTTAAGAAAAAGATAGAGTTGTAATCTTTCTTCAATTAGTGGATTGAAACCTTGGTGATGACAACCAAGAGAAATGATGTAGGTGCCTTGAGGAGAATGACCAAACCTCTATAAATTTTGTGTTTGATTTCTCTATCGTTACACTCTTTATATTTATTATTGTTTATATTTGTTTCTAGGCTTATTAATTGTTGTTGTGTGCATCATATTTTTCATTAAGAAGCTTATTGTTTTAATTCTTTATTTAATTATTTTGAAATCATTATTTGAAAAGTATTTGAAGAAATTCAATTCACCCCCTCTTGGATCACTATCTTACCTAAAAATTTAACAATTGGTATCAGAACTTTGGTCTTTTTTTGTAGGTTTAACCACCTTGAATAAAGATCCTATAGTTTAATTTAGGTTTTAAGATGGTGAGGTAATCCTCAAAGCTCTCATGTTTAATAAATATGAATTTTATGAATGGAGAATAAAGATAAAAGTGTTTATAATGACCCAAGATTTTAGAGCTTGAAATGTGATAGAAAAAGGGTTTGGAATTCCTTCAAATGATGCAAATTATTTGAAGCAAGTGATGGATGATGCCAAGGTCAAATGCTTACTTTATGGAGCTTTTGACTCTCATAACTTTAACTTGGTCTTAAATTGCTCTACTTCTAATGAGATATGAAAGAAGTTAGATGAACTACATGAAAGATGAATTTTCAACCAAAATGTACATATCTCATAGCTCTTAAAGAGGCTAAGATAACCTCTAACTTAATTAATCCAAATTCATATACTTTGGATGAATTGCAAGATACATTTGATGAGTTAATTATGGAATTTACGTCAATGAGAATGAAATACAAGAACATAATTTCAAAATTGAATGTTGAAAATGATTTTTTGATAAATACAAAGAATGATTTGGAAAAAGAAAACGATAAATTGAAAATGAATTTTGAAGTTTGTCAAAAGAGAAAAGAAATACTAGAAAAAGAGAATTAAGAATTGAGAAAGCAATTTGAAGTTTTAATGAATGAAAAATAAGAGTTTAAGTACTAAAATGATTAAATGCAATTTTTATCATTTTCATGGTTATACTACACAGACTTGTCCTATAAAGAAAAAAGTTTCATTTAGAATTAAGCAAATATGGGTTTCAAAAAGAACAAGAGACTTAGTTACTAACTTTTAAAAACTCAAAGTAATTTGGGTATCAAAAATCAAATGAATAATGCCTCTTGTAAGTGTGCTAGAGTAAGGAGCTACAACGTGATTTTAAAGAGTAAAACTCTAGACACACATTGGAGATGGATAACCTCTAAAGTTTTATGAATTTGAAATCAATTGCCTATTCTTGTTGAATGTTGAGTGCTTAATGGTTATTGGTATATACTTTGTTGATATATCTTGAATATGAAATTTTATTTTATATATATAAGCTTGATTGAGTATGCATTTATTTTTGAGTGCATGATTTTGATATAAATATTCCTCATACTTGTTGAAATTGTATTTAATGCATATTTGCTTTAGATATATTTTTAAGAGAATATTTGCTATGGTTATGAATATATTGGTTATGACAATAATAGAGAGAATTCATTAATGATCTTGAGAATAGGATTGTATGAATGATCTTGACATTGTTGGTGAAATTGATTTTCTATATTCTTGAGATATGCTAATTTTTAGAACTTGTGTTTAAGCATAAATTTGTTTATAAATACTTGACATTGATGATATCATGCTTTATGAAATTATTATTAGTGCTTGTTGAGATAAATTATGTGCGTAATTGTTTTCTATTCATGCACAAACTTAGGGGGAACATACAAAGCTTAATGATTTTGAAACTTCAAGTTTTGCTTTGAAAATGGTTTTTGTAAAAGTCAAGCTTTAAAATATGAAAATTTATTTTAGCAAGTTTTTAATTACAAAATGAATTTAAATATTTTGAGTTTAATGTTTTAAAATTGCTCAAATAAATAAACTTGATAACTTACAATGATTTTAATTTGTCATAGTGTTACATATAAGTAATAAAGGATTTTGGAGCTTAAAATATCAAAATCTTATTTTTTAACATATATGGGCATAAAAACCATATGAACAATTTCAAAATGTGATATTCAACTTTTTCAAATTTTTAATGAGCTTAAATATAAGTTTTAAACATATTTGCCTATCTTAATAGGCTTTTTCAATGAAATATGGGGTTTAAGAGTTGACTTTTGATTTTCTTGTTTCTAAGGCTAAATGACCACTTGAATAACTTTGTTTTGTCATTTGAAATATATTGGAATGATTCAAATTAGTTAAAAATGAGCTTGACTAGTTTTGAGTTTTATTAAGATTTTTCTAAGCAAAAAATGAGCTTTAAAATAAAAATCCTACACTTCTTAAGTTTTGAATGATTTATCCTATTGTATTTAACATAAATAAATTTAATTGAATGAATTTTACCATGATAGATATGATTTTTATGCATTTTGTATGATCTATATATATATACATAATTTGTGATTGTTGAAAATGTTTATATGAACATGATGTTTAAATTGCTCAACTTATTTATAATGCTTGGATCATGTAAAAATTTTTTAAAAAATAAAACCTAATTATGTTATACTTAATTGTTTCATCTCTTGATTTCTTATGAAATAATCATGAAATATTTTTTATGAGTCCATGATGATTGATTCAACTTGACTCTAATGCTTGAATTGTTTATAACTTGTTTTTGAAAAATATTTTGGAAATATGTCTATTCTTTGTGCTAAAATGATTTGTTAAATTTTTGTGAAATATTTTTGTGATATGCTTACTTTTATGTTTAAACATTTTATCTATTGATTTATGTTTTTAAATTGATGAACTTCTTGTGCTTAAAATGAAATATATTATTGGTTCATCTATTATTCTTGTCAAGCGTATGCTTTATATAAATATGACTTATCTTGACTTGACATGCTTACAACATAACTTAAGTGAGTAATTTTCTTATTATGTTTTTATTTATCTTAAATCATTGTTGATTATGGCCTATGATTTGTGTAGATATATTTATGTTTTTGTGCTAAAATTTTTTGAAATATGTTTTTTGTGATAAATATATCTTCATTGAGCTTTCAATTTTTACATGGCCTAAAATTTATCTTGACATATTTTTTGGTGATTTATTGAATATAAATATGAGTATTGAATATGTCTTCTTTGTATTCATTATTCCTATATGGTCTAAAAAGAATGATTTTTGCACATTAAAACTCCTGCTTGAGTACTAATATTGTGATATTTAATGCTTGACTTAATACATGGCCTTTAGCTTAAACTTATATGTCCTTTGCTATTAGCAGCTTATACTTAATGAACAAATTTTTTTTTGCCTATAATGACTTAGAATATGAAATTCATTTTCTAACAATCGGTATAATTTTTATCAATTGATATTCTTGATACTAATGAATAGTTTTGTCAAGAATTTTTCTAAATATTTGCAAGGAAAACTTGAAATGAGCATAAATGGATCAACATTCATTTTGGAATTACAAGTATAGCAAGCAAAACATGTCATCTTCATCAATCAAGGACAAGTACCTTAAAGACTAGCTCAAAATTTGTGGAATGAAGAACTCAAAGACATATGAGCATAACAATAAGGCTTGACATAGATGGAGGAAAATGTTTTGGCTCTATGCTATGTGCCTATGATATATGAGTTTGAATATATATTCATGCTTATTTTGATATGTGCTTAAAAGACTTGTTTGTTTTGAATGCTTTGATTATGTGCAAAAATGAGATATTGTACTTGAACATATGAACATATTGGATAAATTAATCACCAATTCACTTGGTAGAGATTGTTTTAATATTCTTAAAAGCTTGGATTGATTAATTCACTTTAATTAATATTCATGCCTAGTTCTTAACTGCTTTGATGATATTGATAGTTTTAATGCATGAATATTTGGTCAATGTATGAATCTTTGAACATGGATATGAGTTAAATTGATTGATTTCTTTAAACATTTTCATCGATTAAGATTATTAAAATAGCATATACCACATTATGTCTAAATGTTTGTATCATTATTGGTATATTATTATATGTGATTTGAAATGTTTTTGCATATACTTGTATGATTTTGTTGAAATATATATTTAGATACTTGCATATGTTTAGATTTATTTCATTGCTATGCATTGAAATGAATAGGAATATATTTGAATAATTATGCTTTCATTATTTTTTTGTTATAGCATATGTGTTCATTATGTTTGAAAAATCATGCTTTTATAATTATTTGCTATAACATGATGATTGAATATTTGTTTTAGATAGGATATACTTATGAAATAATGCTATTATGCATGGATTGATTGAACTTTTCATATGCTTGAAATATATTGTGATCCTTGAAAGTTTGTAAACAAACTAGCTAACAATTTTTAACAATTGGTATCAAAATTGCTAAAATTTTTTTTAACTTTCATGGACACTTGTTTATGTGCCTATTTTTTACATAGCCTGTACCTTTCATGCAAAATTATATGTGCCTTAAACTGATTAATCCTTATTTTGAAAAGGAAGAGAAATCTTAGAATATAATTTTGCTTGATTTGTTTTGTGATAATAATTGGTATGCTTTGTGATAACATATCTTTAACAATTGGTATCCTTAACAATTGATATGAACTTGTATGCATGTACTTGAATTTATGCTTAATTACTATTAATATTTTAGGTTCTAAGCACATCTTATGATAAAATGATTTATGAGTATCATTTATTATCCTTTTGCTCATAAATTTCATGTAGATAGGTTGAATGAATTATTTTGTGATATAACATTTAAATTGGATATACTTATATTTTTACACTAGAATATATGTATGTAAACTTCATTATGCATATTACACTTGATTACATACAATCAAAATACTCTTGATATTATTGGTATCAGGCATTTTATCCCATGTCTAGAATTGATCTTTCTTTCTTTTGCTATAGAAAAAAAGAGGGAGAGTTTATGGATATTTCTTCTTATATACTTATAACAATTAGTATAGGAGCTTTAACATTTGGTGTAAGAAGCTTAAATAAAACAAGGGAGAAATATCTCATGATTGTATTTGTTAATGATGCCTTTTTGTGTTTATTTACTCATTAATATGCTCATGCCTTTTTGCTATGCTAAAAAGGGGGAGAAATATCATATTGACAATTTTGCTTCTACTTGATATGCATATGTTTGATTATGATTATTTGATATATTTGACTAACTTATATGTTAGCCTTAAATTGATCCTTATTTTGGAATGACAAAACATTAAGCTAAATAAGCTTGATCAAAATTTTTAAAAAGACTTATTTAGTACATATTCTTAAGTTTTATATTTTGGTACTAAATAAATAATATGTTTTTCAAAGTGTAAAAAACCTTTCTTTGTTTTCATTTTTCTCAAACCAAATCTATCATTTAAAGATTATTTATTTGAGCTTAAATGAAAGTCCAATTGTTGCTTTTAAAGTGAACTCATTTTTTTTGGACTTAATACAATTTTGATAATATTGGTTTTGAGAAATAGATTAACTTAACAAAGTTGTTTTACAAGAACAAAGTTTTCGAACATTAAAATTTTTTTATTTTTCTATATTAATTCACAAAGTTTTAATATTTGAATTTTTTATGATTGGAGAGCTCTTTGAGTTTACTTTCTAATGAATCAAATAAAATCAAAATTCAAATTTTTTAGGAAAAGATTTTGAATTTTTACTAGACATTCTGCAGTCGTCTAAAAACTGCACAAGGGGTAGATTTAAAAATTCACTATAATTCGTACACAATGAATTAGGTGACAAATTTTAAATGATAGAAATCCCTTTAAGTCTAGTTTCTAAATCTTCAAACTGTTTGTGATTTGGATTTGTATAACTTAAGATATGATCAAGTTAGTGAGTAGAGTGTAAAACAGAATACAACACAATAACTTGACCGAATGATCCCCTGGGTTATAGGATCGATCGCCTAGCTGAACCAATCAATTGGGTCATGTTTTTCAAGTGGAAAATGGCACAAAACTTGAACCAATCGATCCCCTCATGGAAGGAATCAATCGGGTCATGCCCAAAATGTGTCCAACAGCTAGTTTCTCAAGCTTTCAATAGCTATTTTCTTTTCCTAAGCATCACCAATGGCTAGCTTTTCATTTTCTCTATATATTGGCTATTCTAACACACCAAGAAGGTTGATGAAGCAAGAGAGCAATTGCTAACAAGTTATATTTTATTTTCTCCTAGAATCAAGAGTTTTTAGAGCATAAGTTTAATATCCTTTGTATTTCTTGTATTCAAAATATTATTGTTCCTCATTCATCACATTTCATTGTACTGCATTAGGTAAACAATTAGCCTTTAAGAGGTGTTTTAAGTTTGTATTGTTATTAAGTGATTTTGTAATCAAGAGGTGAAGTATCCTCTTGAATTTGTGTAATTGAGAGGTTACTACTTGGCTTAGAAAGTAGAGAGTATAAGGTTTTTATCTTAAGCCTTAGTGAGAAAAATATAGGGTTGTAATTTCAATTCAAGTATAGTGGATTGAATCTGGGTGTGGACAACCAAGAGAGAGGATGTAGGTGCCTTGTGGAGAAAGAACAAATCTCTATAAATTATTATGTTTGATTTCTCTATCCCTATCTCTTTATTTTGATTATAGTTCATATTTGCTTATAGTTCATCATTCATTATTGTTTGCATCATATTTTGATATTGGTTTTAATTTTCATCTAATTATATTGAAATCATTTGTTTGGAAAGAATTTGAAGAAATCCAATTCACCCCCTCTTGGATCACTATCTCACCTATAAAGCTAACAATTAGTATCAGAGCTTTGGTCTCTTTTTATAGGTTTAACTACCTTGAATAAAGATCCTATGACTCAATTTTGGTTCCAAGATGGTGGGAAAGTCTTTTAAGCCCTTATGGTTGATAAATTTGAATTTTGTAAATGGAAAAAAAAGATGAAGATGTTCATAATGGCCCAAGATTTTAGACTTTGGAATATAGTTGAAAAACGACTTGGAATTCTTTCTAAAGATGCAAAATATATGAAGCAAATAATAGATGATGCAAAGGCCAAGTACATTCTTTATGAAGCATTAGATGATTACAACTTTAACTTAATTTCAAAATGCTTAACTTCAAATGAGATATGGAGAAAGTTGGATGAACTACATGAAAGATAAATTTCCAACCAACATCTATCATGTCTTATGGCTATTGAGGAACCAAATGTAACCTCTAACTCTTGTGATTTAAACTCTTATACTTTTTATAAGTTACAAGATGCTTACAATG
>NW_019168470.1:18835185-18946201 GCF_002303985.1 Durio zibethinus | reverse complement strand
TTTAGTAATTGAGTTTGAAAATATGCATTTGAAACATAAGAAAATGATTTCAAAATTGAATGTTGAAAATTATCTTTTGATGAATGCAAAAAATGTTTTAGAAAAAGCTTAGGATATAAGCCAACAAAAGAGGACAAAATGAAAATAATGAATGAGAAGAAAGATAAGAAAATGGCTAATCTTGAAAGATATAAGCTGGAGTCAGAGCCTATGGTCATTCCATACCTCTATGATTCTTTTCGTTCAGGAGGATATATTTACCTAGATTTGCTTCAAGTCATAAGTGCAAAATTCGTGGAGGAGTTTTCAGAGCTAGCCATTCAAGTGGTGGATGATGAAGAAAAAAAAGAGTCAAAATGAAGAGTTGTTTGTGCACCCTTGTCCTTTGGATTTTGAATTAGATAATTGGAAAGTTATATAGCTGTTTATTGTCTTTAAAACTTTTGAAAAGTAATGTACTGTGAAACTTTAAATCTCCAATTGCTCTCTACAAGTGTTAAAGATTTTTTGTGATATGTTTACGTTTGTCATTTTAATAAAAAGCTTACAAAATGCATCTGCAATTCTTCTATTTGCTTTCACTTTCATTCATTCGAATCATTCCATTCTTCATTCTACCTTAATCATTTTTTTTCTGCCATTCCATTTTTGTGTGCCAATATTCTTTTCATCTTACCCTTTGCAGGGTCCTAAGTAATGTATACGAAGATAATTATGGCAATAATCTCGGATTTGATTTTGAAAACTTAATTCATGTTGATGAACTTAATAAAAAGAAAGATTTAGATAATTACGCACTGCCTTTTAATTTGTTAAAATTAATAGAACATGAAGATAAGCCAGTTGAATCCTACCAAAAAATTACCAAATTGGTGAATTTGAGAAACGATGAAAACAAAAGAAAGGTCAAAGTTGGTATATCCCTTTTATCAACTGAAAGGCAAAAGCTAGAAGAGTTTCTATGAGAATATGTAGATATGTTCGTGTAGTCTTACCAAGATATGTCCGGACTCAACACTGATATTGTAGAGCAAAAGTTAGCTTTGAAACTAAAATGCAAGCTGATGTAGCAAAAGCTAAGGTGCATTAAACCAAAAGTGCTACTAAAAATTAAAGAAGAGGTGAAAAAACAATTTGATGCTAATTTTTTGAGGTGGTAAAATATCCCGAATGGGTAGCCAACATAGTGTAGTTCCCAAGAAAGATGAAAATATGAGAATGTGTGTCGATTATTGAGACCTAAATAGGGCAAGTCCCAAGGATCACTTTCCTCTACCCTATATCGATACTCTAGTGGATAATACTACTAGGCATTCCATATTTTCCTTTATAGATGACTTTTCAAGCTATAATCAGATCAAGATTGCTCGAGATGATATGGAGAAAACCACATTTATGACTATGTGAGGGAAATTCTATTACAAAGTCATGCCTTTTGGGTTGAAAAATGCTGGTGCGACTTATCAAAGAGCAATGATGACTTTTTTCATGACATGATGCATAAAGAGATAGAAGTGTATATGGATGATATGATTGCAAAATCTCATGAAAGAAAAGATCATATAGTCAATATCAAAAAATTGTTTGACAGGTTGAGAAGATTTCAACTGAAGTTGAATCCTATCAAATGTACATTCGGTGCTAAATCAAAAAAATTATTAGGCTTTGTGGTTAGTGAAAGAGGAATCGAAGTGGACCTAGATAAGATACAAGCCATCTAGAACATATCTTCTCCTCGTACTCCAAAAGAAATACAAGATTTCTTAAGGAGATTGAACTATATTGCTCGTTTCATCTCTCAACTCATCTACAAGTACGATATTATTTTTAAGCTTATTAGAAAACATGATCCATGAGAATGGAATAATGAATGCCAAGAAGCTTTTGATAAGGTCAAAGAATACTTGTCAAATCCACCTATGTTGGTACCACCAATCCTAGGAAAACCTTTGATTTTGTACTTAATAATGCATGAAAATTCAATGGAATGTGTGCTGGGGCAAAGAGATGAAACTAACAAGAAAGAATGAGCAATTTATTACTTGAGCAAGAAATTCACTGATTATGAGTCCAAGGATTCACCATTAGAGAAGATGTGTTGTGCATTGGCCTGGACAGCTCAAAGGCTCCGACAATACATTCTTTATTATACTACTTTGCTTATAGCAAAGTTGGATCCTATTAAGTATATCTTTGAGAAATCGTCATTGATGGGGATAATAGCACGGTGGCAAATTATGCTTTTAGAATATGATATTATTTATGTGACTCAAAAAGCTATTAAAAGAAATGCAATAGTCGAGTTTCTTGCCAATCATGCAACCAAAGATTATGAGCCAATGAAACTAGATTTTTCTGATAAAGATATGATGGCCATTGAAGAAAATGAACCTATTGAGGAGTTTTAGAATATGTATTTTGGTGGAGTTGCTAACACTTTAGGCCATGGTATTGTGGCAATTTTGATATCTCTTGATAGACATTATTATCCCATCATAGCCAAGCTAAATTTTAATTGCACAAATAATGTGGCTAAATATGAGACCTGTGTTATGGGTCTATAAGCAACGATTGAAAAAAAGTCAAAGTGTTGGATGTGTTTAGAGATTTAGCATTGGTTATTTATCAGTTGTGAGGAGAATGGAAAATGAAAGATCCCAAGTTGATCCGATACCATAAATACATCCTGAGTTGGTCAAACAATTCGAAGAAGTTCAACTTGAGCATTTGCCTAGAGAGGAGAACCAAATTACTGAAACATTGGCTACTCTAGCTGTAATGATTAAAATAGATGTAAATACTAAAATTCAACCCATCAAGCTGGATGTGAAGGATGAACCAGCACATTGTTCAGGTGTCGAATAAGAAGTTGATGAAAAGCCATGGTATCATGACCTTATGCAATACATCAAAAGCCAGCAATGCTTAGAATATGCAACAAAAATTTATAAAAAGATTATCAAAAGGTTGGCGATGAGTTTTTTCCTGGATGGAGATGTCTTCTATAAAAGAGTCAAGATTAAGTGCTCTTAAGATGTGTGAATGCAGCTAAAGCGAAAAGATTATTGAAGAAGTGCATGATAAAGTTTGTTGGGCACATGCAAATGGTCATATGATGCTAGAAAATCATGAGGGCCAATTACTATTGGTTGACAATGAGAGTGACAGTATTAGTTTTGCTAAAAGATGCCATAAGTGTCAGATCTATGCTGACAAGTTCTATGCTCTTCCAACAGCATTACACATTTTGGCTCCTCCGTGGTCGTTCTCTATGTGAGGCATCAATGTCATCAGTCCCATTACTCCAAAGCTTTAAATAGCATAGATTCATCTTGTGATGATTGACTACTTCACAAAGTGGGTAGAAGCTGTATCATATGCTAGTGTGACATGATCTATGGTATGCAAGTTCATAAAAAAGAGATAATATGCAGATATGAACTTCTAGAATGATTATTTTTTATAATACCAAAACTTAAACAGTAAATGATGAATGAAGTATGCACTCAATTTAAGATTCATCATCATAATTTGACACCATATCGTCCAAAAATGAATGGGACAATGGAAGTTGCAAATAAGAATATCAAAAAAATCTTGGATGACTGATACTTACAAATATTGGCATGAGAAGTTGCCTTTTGCTTTGCATGCTTATAAAACATCAGTTTGAACATCTACTGGGGCCACCCCATTCTCTTTGGTATATAGAATGAAAGTTGTGTTACTGGTTGAAGTGAAAATTCTTTTATTGAGAGTCCTGATGGAGGTAGAGTTAGAAGAAGCAAAATGGATTCAAAATCGCTATGAGCAATTAAATCTAATTGAAGAGAAAAGACTTACAGCATTTTATCGTGGTCTATTATATCAAAAGAGGATGATGAGAGCACATGACAAAAAAATCCATCCCCGTCGCTTTAAGAAAAGAGACTTGGTGCTGAAAAGGATCCTTCCAAATCAACATGACAATCAAGCAAAATGGACACCAAATTGGGAAGGCCTGTACATAGTGAAAAAGACCTTTTCTGGTGGGGCATTAATTTTGATAGAGATGGATGAAGGTGATTTACCTACTCCAATAAATTCAAATGCTATAAAGAAATATTTTGCTTAAAAAAACAAAAAAAATAAAAACAAAAAGTGAAAAAGAATGACATATCTAAGTTGAAAACCTAAAAAATACGGCTTGGATACGAAGGAAAAGCATCATTAAGAGAAGATCCCACAACACAAGGGCAAATGTAGTTTGATAAACTCTAAAGAATCAAGGAAGTCATCTAATTTAGTTTTAGAAAAAAAAATCTAGGAATATTTTGTTCATGATTATCTTATGATCATTATTTGGGCATCTTTGTTTAGACTCAAACACTTTGTCATGCACTTATTATTAGTTTAATGAAATATATTTTCTTTTCTTTAATAACACCTATCCATTCTTTTATCTCATTTGATATTTTTGTTCACCGTACAAATAGAAGAAATGTGTGATTACATTTTGCTTGTCTTAAACTTAAAATGATGAAAAGGAAAACAAACACGAAAGATCTCAGCATTAGTTTTTAAAAATTGACAAAGACAAATGGAAAAAGATGAGAAAAGCATGATAAAACATTAATGTTACATACTTTTGAAGAAGAAAAGTATTGTTAGGGAAGAATACAATGGTCAGATGCTAAGAACAGATTGGTCATATGGCAATTGTTGAGAATTCTGATAAAAAAAAAGCAAAAGGTGAGAGATTTCGAGAACCTTTTTACAACAATGAATAATTTTGATTGTATTACATGCATTACATTTAGAGCACTCAGTACATGTATCCATGAACAGTTATAATAAGGACAAAGACTTTTCATTTTCTAATGAAAAACAAGATTTTGATATTCAAATGAAGATAATAATCAAACAAAAGATTTCAGAAAAGAGAAATTTACTTATTCAAAAATGAGAACTCGATTTTAAGAACAGATAAAATTTTTGAAGTTGTTGAGCTTCTACTTAAAGGAGCTTTTACAAGATGATGAATTTTAAAGTTGTTGAGCCTCTGCTTAAAGGAATTTTTTCAAGATGAGATTTTTAAAGTTTTTGAGCTTCTGTTTAGAAGAGCTTTTCCAAGATGATAATTTTAAAGTTATTGAGCCTCTGTTTAGAAGAGCTTTTTTAAGATGAGATTTTTAAAGTTGTAGAGCTTCTGCTTAGAGGAGCCTATTCCAAGATGAAGTTTTTAAAGTTGTTGAGCCTCTACTTAGAGAAACTTTTTTAAATTTTTAAAAGTCGTTAAACCTCTACTTAGATGAGTCTCTTTAAATTTTCAAAAGTTGTTGAGCCTTTACTTAGATGAGCCTCTTTAAATTTTTAAAAATCATTGAGCCTCTGTTTAGAGGAGCCTTTTTAAATTTCAAAAGTCGTTAAGTCTCTGCTTAAAGGAGCATCTTTAAATTTTTAAAAGTTGTAGAGCCTCTGTTCAGAGAGCTTTTTAAATTTTTTAAAAATGTCGTTGAACCTCTGTTTAGTGGACCTTTTAAAAAAAAGGATTTTGTACTCAATGTTTCTTCTTTCCAAACAAAATAGTTGTTTGTTTATCTTTGCCTTATTTTTTATTCTCAGAAATAGGCAAAGAAGGGCAGTTGTAAATACCATTTTATATTTTTTATTATTATTATTATTATTATTATTATTATTATTATTATTATTATTATTATTATTATATTTTTTCTTTTTTTTTCTTTTTTCTTCTTCTTTTTCTTTTCTATTCTGATCGATTTAACTAAAATATAAATGCATTAAATGCACCCTCTCCGAAAGTTTAAAATCTCAGCACCGCCACCACCGATAGCCACCTGACACCCTGCCTAACTTGGTAGCATGGATTTCGATTTGAAAATCTGGGATTTGAATCCCAGAAAGCTCTATAAATAAAACTCATTACCTGCATAAAAAAATAGGTCATCGATTAAAACAAAAACCAGAAGCCCTACAAAAATTTTTTTTGCCAAATTCAAAAAAACAATTTTAAAAAATTGACATAAAAAACCAAGCGAACAAAAAAAACCAGTCCCCAAAGTAGGGGAACCTAGCACCGACATAAAAAAAACATAAAAATAAAATTTAGCTAAACTTTTCAGGCCAGATTTGCATTATTTAGAGCCTATTTTTGTAAAACTAGGCTCAGATCTGGACTCTGGAGGTTGGGAGAAGTATTGGGTGAATTTTGAAAATTTTTTAGTCACCGACGACGGCGGTCGAAGATTAGTGGTAGCGATGACGATGGTAGTGATAGCGATCGACTGGCTCCATTGGGTTTTGTCCGAAAAAGAAGAGGGATAATGTTTTTCTTTTTAGAAGGGAGGGAAAATGAGCTAAAAAACAATTGTGACTTTTATATAGAAGACCTAACTTCAAAACGACGCCGTTTTAATTACTATCAAAACGATGTCGTTTTGAACTATAAAGGATCAGCGCGTCAACCCAAGATTCAACTTGGGGTTCGCGCACCCGACCTAGAGACCCGCTTCTCCTTCAGCCTCTGATCGATCCAATTGGATCGACCCGGACCGAACTGGACCATTCTCGAATCGCTGAACCCAAACCAGATCAGCTCCGAGCCACTGAACCAACCGGACTAGACCGACGTTGATTGGATCATTGATCGATCCGGTTTAGGTAAAAAAATTTTTTTAAATTTTTTTTAGATTTTTTAATATATTATTTTTGTTATTTTAAATTTTTATTATTAACATTTATACATATTAAAATGGTTATATCTGTTAGAATAAATTTTTATTGAAATAAATAAAAATAAATTATGAAATATATAATAAAATTTTTTTGATTATTTTTATTAAAATTTGAAATAAACATTGTAAAATAAAAAAAGTAGAAAAATGAAAGTTTTACCCAAGATGAGATTCAAATGTAATTTGAGTAGTGATGCCTACGAAATCTCTAGGTAAAAAGACTTTTCTAAAATACTACCAGTGTATTAGAGTATTTATAAAAAGTTTTCAATATAATAAAAATTTTTCTTTTTTAATAAAAAATAAAATTAACTAATAAATTAAAAATAAAGCAATAAAAAAATAAGAAAAAAATTTATTCGAGGATGAGATTCTAAAAGTATTTTGAGTAGAGATGCTTTAAGAAATCCGTAGGTGAGAAGATTCTTTTATATATTACCAGTGTATTGAAATATTTATAGAAAATCTTCAATATAATAAAAATTTCTCTTTTCTTCAAAGATTTAAATAAAAATAAAAATCAATAAATTTTTTAAAAAAGAGAATAAAATACATGCATCAACATATCAGTATTTTGCATTGCATGCATAATAAAGATTTTGCGAAAAGTAAATTTGAGCCTCTAAGGATGAGATTCTAAGGTATTCTAAGAAGTGATGCTTAAAAAAATCTCTAAGTGAAAAAATATTCTTCTAATGTTACCAACGTGCTGGAACATTTTAAGAATTATTTCGATAAAAAATGTTCTAATTTATTTTTCTCAAATAAAATTTGAGCACTATAAAATAAAATAAGATTAAAAAATCAATTTCCAATAAATGAAGAAGCAGGAAAATTGTTTTTCAAATACTGAGAATAAGACTGTTTTTATCAAAATCAATGGATAACATATAATTAATTTGTATTATTTTAAACGAGCATTGTAAGGGTGCTAATCCTTCCCAACGTGTAACAAACTCTCAAACCCAGACTGTTTCGCTGAACCTAAAATTATTCTTTTAATAAATTTTAATTAATTTTAAGATTTTGTTAAAAGGATATGTTATAATATGTGGTCAATCGAACTTAGCCAAAAAATATTTGTGGCGACTCTTTTTTTTTTTTTTTTTTCCAAATTTGTCGGGTGAATACAAAACTATTACGACAATTATTAAACACATTTAAAAAGCAAAAAACATGATCTTTGAATGATTATCAACCACGTTTTTTTATGTTAGAAAGTGGTCTTTGTAATGTGTTCAAAGATTGCATTTTGAAAGAAAAAAGCATGGTCTTTGAATGATTATCCACCACGTTTTGTATGTTATAAATGTGATCTTTGTCATGTGTTCAAAAATTACGTTTTGAAAGAAAAAAACCTGATTTTTGAATGATTATCCACCACATTTTGTATGTCAGAAACATGGTCTTTGAATGATTATCCACCATGTTTTGTATGTAAGAAGCATGATATATGTAATGTGCTCAACGACTACATTCTTATGTAAAAAAAACGTGATCTTTGTATATCAAAGACTATGTTTATGGTATAACAAATGTAGTTAAAACAATTTTTCAAATGTAATTTTTTTATTCATTATCAACTACATTTTAAAATAAAAAAAAACTTGATCCTTGATCGATTATCAACCATATTTTCAAACTAACAAACGTAGTCTTTGTTAGCAAAGACTACGTTTTTAAGTGTCATAAATATTTTATTAATATTTATATCAATTATTATGTTTCCCACAATTGAAACATCATTGATATGAAAATATCTATTTATTTTGTTATTATTTTAATTGATTCACTACGTTTCAAATATAAAGACATAGTTCTTTCTAAAATAAAAATAAAATTCAAAATTATAAAATTGCATCTATCTACTACTACGTTTGTTCTTTTAAAAATATTATTTTTATTATATATAATATATTGCATATCTAATCATGTGGCTAAAATTTCACATTTGCCCAATCATGTAGCTATAAATGCCTATTTTAATGTTAGAATGGGTCTCTATTTATCATGCAATTACATTGATTTTCAAGGGTAAAAGAGATCAAAAAATTTTATTATTGAGGTTAAATATGGGAAAAAATTTATTTTCCTCCCAGATCTTAAAAACCATAAGGAGAGATAGATTTTTAATTTCAAGATATTTAGACACTAATGGAAACTTAAATTCTTTCCAAAAATCAAATACTGTAAACTAAACATGAAAATCATATTACAAAAAATATGATTCCGGGAGGTAATGTAACTTTCTCCACACTAAGGACCCCTTTAATGTTAGAACATATATTAAATTTTTTTATTATAATGTTATTTTCGTTTTAATTATCATTATTATGTGTGACAATAAAAATATCATAATGAGTTATAGTGAAGTGCAAGTCATTGTTGTAGTAGTAATAATAATAATAATAATAATAGGTAACATAACATACCCTCCATAAGAACATACAATCATTTAATTATAAGCGTCCTTGTGGATTCTAAGAAATGTGATTATGGAACTTAATTTTGTATTTACAACTTACAATATATATGAGATTTTGATTAATAGAGTGAAAATTCCAAAGTGCTGCAATGATCATCCACGAAAATGTTGGCAACATTGATATCAAAACTACAAGCTCCAGTTGGACTACTCCTTGAGATCATGACCCTAGTTCATCTGATGATCTCACGACGTGGAGGTCAGAACCCAAAACAGAGGTGCTCGACTAAATTAGTTCCCAGGACGTATTTATTATCTCAAAATAGCTTTATTATCTGGTGGACTTCAAGAAATCCACCTATTGCTGTGCTTGTGCCGGTTTGCCACTTGTTGAACCATTTAAGTTAAAATTTCTCCAAAGATTTTGTCTTCTGTTTTGGGCTTTACATTTCCTTGATTTTGCTTATGGATTCTAGTTTGTTAAAATTGTCCTTCAATGAATTCGACATTTATTCAAGTTCATTCTGTCATTTTTAAAAAATAACATTTAATTAATTTAATAAATTTATAATTCAAATTTTAATATATGTAATTTTTTTATTTTCAAAATATAACTTCCTTTGTATATATATATATATATATATATATATATATATATATAGAGAGAGAGAGAGAGAGAGAGAGAGAGAGAGAGCCTTTCAATGAAAAACCAAGTAGCATGCTTGTCATGCTCTTATTCTCGCACAACTACTATTAGATTTTAAATTCCTAGTAGTAATTCAATCATGAATTTTGTGGCAAGACAAATCATGAATTTGAGGATATAAATTGAACTAGACTATTGCTCAAAAGTTGGCAAATCTGATAGGGTTTATAGGGGATTTCTGCTTTATGCTATCTTCCTCACATTTTCTAAAGATGTCTGGTATAAAATCCTTATGTATTGACTCAGGGAAAATCCTTCCCTACTATTCTGCTGAAGCTAGCTTAGAGAGAACACCTTAAAAAAATAAAAACGATAGGGACAATCAGGGCACTGGCCACTGAAGCCATAGCCACAAATATGTAAAAATTCAAAACCAAAAATACTTGAAAATAAGCTAAAACACATAAAACATTCTAGCTATATCATTTTCATGTCGCAATCAATCGAAGTCAGTTTGTTTCACGTTTTAATTTCTTCAAAATTTCAAGATAGGTTCCCAGTTGGATATATTACTGCCACAAACATGAAACTCATAATTGCTAGCAATCAAACAAAAAACAGAATATATTGCTGCTACCTTATGCATACTCCAAAATGAGTTAGCCGATCAGTGTTCCATGTGAAACAATGCCCCACAGTTTAGATCTAACCCGTGCCATGGCTGACAATAGTTCACCTACAATTCTTTTTACTATAACCTTACAATTGTCTAATCATATCCTTTATTTGCAACCCCCGCTTAACTCATAAAAAAAAAAAAAAAAAGACGATATAGTAATAACTGGACAGCTCAGGACATGAATGAATAAGGAATGGATCCTGACTACAGCACCGTCAATATCGGCGAATAAACCTTTAAAATCGTTGGCAAAAGAAATAGTTACCAATAAAACTTAAGAATTCCCTTAACATATAATTAAAAAAAAAAAAAGAAAGAAATTCCTCAGGAAACGCATTCTTCTATTCCTGAACTTGGCCAAAATGCAAGCAGAGACGGATCCAAAACATGGAGTAAGATGTTTATGTACGCCTAAAAATTAAAAATAAAAAAATTTGAAGAAAAATTCTCTTGACACTAAAAAAATTTTGTTTCTAAACATCTTTTGCAAACAAAATTGATAAATCTATGATAATTATCTATATATATATATATATATTATAAGCGAATGTTCCCAAAAAAAATACTGAATTCACTACAAAATGCAAGTCCGCAAACATCATGGCAGGGCAGCCCTTCTTCCCAAGTACATCGTAAGATTTCGTTGCGAGCTACATTTTCTGGAGGCTAGGGATTCCTTTGAATTTCGATGAACCTTCAACCATCTGGCAAACAAAGCGTCATTAGTGGATGAACTTCATAATTAAACTGATAAGATGCAGTCTAATAAGACAGATGCTTACTTTTCTGATAAAAAAAAGATTAGTAATTAAAAAATAATCATATTTGTCAACAAATGACTTGTTAATTTAAATCGTCCGTGCGCGATACACACATGCAAATTTACTCATGAATGCAGTGCGTGTCGCGCATGGACGACCAAAATTTAACAGTCATTGCTTCGCTCTACTTAGACAGGAGCATAGGGCAGGCTACCCTTGTTCCCTAACCTATATATACAAAGGAATTTGCTAAATGAATTTTCATCTCAATTAATCATTTGTATGACTTTAAACGTGCATTTCTTGTGATTCGACATCCAAGGGTAAATTCAACATCTGAGAATGTGCAATACAGTGACAAGGGTGAGAAAATGGGACCCCATGTTTTCAAATTGCAACCCTTCTATACGATAAATTTTTCCTCATGTGCAGTCACAAAAAGTTTATAAGGTGTGTGAGTCACAATCAAGTGATGTATTACTATAGTTTCGAACTTTGCTATTTTCAATTGAAAGAATTGATCAAACCTTATTATAAGTATTTATGCTTAAATTTAATGTCATTCCATTTTACTACGATATTAGTCAACTTAATTAATTTAAAGCTTAAGAAATGATCTCATATCAATATAGAAAAATTTTAGCATCTTTCCATTTGACTACGATATTATTCAAATTAATTAATTTAAAGTTTAAGAAATGATCCCATATCGATAATGAAATTTTTTAGCACTTTCATGGCTTATTAGTTCAATTGAAAACGAAAGAAACTCATTTTCCTTACGAACTAGGTTTTGATAGTGTGACTCTTTAGGAGAAATCTTAAATGTATTAAGTGCTTAAGATTGACTTAGAAAAGGATAAAGCCCTAACATAACTTAGAAGATACTTTTGACTTTATAATTACATAAATTACATATGTTATATGTCACGCTTCCGTTTCTTTTCTTTTTTTTTAATACAATTTTCTAATTTTCAGGCAGAAGGGGGACGATTAATTTTTTTTTTTTATAGAATTTTTATTAGCAACATATGAAAAATGTTTCAATAATTAATACTGTCTTATATAAAAAGAATTCCTTGAAGATTTTAGTGATATCAATTGCCTTGGTTTTTTTAGGCTTTGATTCTCTATTCCACGACAGCTGTTATGTCACGCTTCCATCTCTTATTTTTATATAATTTTCTAATTTTAAGGCAGAGGGGAGACAATTAATTATTTTTTTATTATTTTCTTCCTTTTTTCATATAGAAATTCTACTAGCAATATATGGAAAATGTTTCAATAATTTTGCATAAAAAGGTCCTCTTTTTCATTACCGACAAATTAGAAATGTTTATTATTTATTAAATATGTTTCTTAAAGACTATTACAGTTTTTTTTTTTTAATGTCCTTGTTGGAACGTTGTAAAGAAAAGTATGCATTCCTGCTTGAAAGTGTTATACAATTGACTGGCATCAGGACATTCACATGGGAAAAAGCAAAGCTTCGTAACCTCTGAAATCTAAAGACAAAAATTTAAAGGATGGGAGGAAATCAAATCTGCATTTCAAACATTTATTGATTAGTCATTATAGGGACAGGAACATCTGCTATTTTCAAAAAATAAGATTCATGCTTCTTTGGGATAAGAGATTGAAAATTTTATTTTCTAAACAAAACCTTGGTTTCCAAACGCAGATCCAAAAGAAAAGGAAATTAACAAACTTTTTTGCAATTTCTTTTTCATTATTTTTTCAAACAATAGAATTAAAAAAACATCAAGGTATCATATCTCAATCAAATTTGAAGATGTGTAAATGTGATTTAATCATTGAACTCAACAAAAATTACAATTATATATGTAACTCCAATGTGTTCAAATGTGCTTTTCACAGCTCTTAAAAATTTTGTTGCTTTTCACAGCCCAATTCTGACATACAGTTATTGCTCCATGGTTGAGAAATAACAAAGGAATTATTATATACAAAAAGTTTCGTTAATAAAATTTTTTAATAGAAATTTAAATAAAAAATCAAAATTAAAAAATTAATAGAATTCAATAAATAGATCGTATGTAGACTTATATAAAAGATATGAATTATATATAACTAACACTTTAACAAAAATTTATGATAAGCTTTTCAGTGTTTATTGATCTTTTCATTTAATTTGATCAATTTATTGATTTAAATTTCAATTTAAGTTTTTTTTAATAAAACATTTTATGAATTTCACTTATAAGGAACATACTCATATATATAATTTATATTTACATTAAACAGGAAAAACATACATATATTATCGTAAATATTTGGGTGCATGTGTTATTTTATATATATATATATATATATATATATATATATACACACACACATACGAAGTGCACATTTTTAGAATCTCTCTACATAGGTAAAAATGTTCATTAATTAGGTACCCTTCTATCTTACTTTTGTTATATTCTGATTTCAGAATAATTAATTAAAGAATCATCAATCATACTTTTGACAATGTGTTGTCACTAACATGAGATTCAGGTACTAGTTTCATCTTATAAATTAAAAATGCAATTCTATAAGTGTTCATAGGTCGAGTATGACAAAGTTGAGTTGTAGTGACAAATTTTTATATTTGTTTTTGAAGGGTTAATTATAATTATATATTTTTTATTTATTATGTTATTTAGATTTGACAATGAGTGTCAAACACAAATATGCTTCTAATATTACACTTACTTAAGGGTCAGGTTATTCACCTAAAATCAAAGATCCGTTCAAATTTTGA
This sequence comes from Durio zibethinus, assembly GCF_002303985.1. Next base: position 18,932,192 of record NW_019168470.1, on the reverse strand, counting down.
GAGGATTTGAATAAAAAATTAAAGCCCGTTAATCAAACTTGAATACAATTTTTAGATTCGTTTAAATTTCGAGTCAAGTTTTAGACTAAAGATTTAAAACTCAAATATGTCCCGATCATGCCCGAATTCACATATATATAAATTTTTTATTTTTATAAATATATGAATTATATGTAAATTAATTCGCATATATATAAATTAAAAATAAAAATTATATATTTTTTATTAAATTTTTATTTATATATATGTTAATTAAATATAATCCTATTAAACTTAATTTAATCATTTTTTATTTTTATTATATAAATTAAGTTTAATAAATGGATTTGAAATTTATTTTTTTAATTTGGGTCAAGCTTGGAAAATTTTTTAGGCCAGAAATTTTAGGTTAAACCAAGTCTAGGCAAACATATAAGCTATTAATACCAAGTATGAGCCTATTCCAAACTTGATCTGGCTCGGCCCGACGTGAACAAGTCTATCTAATATGGATATGCTAATTTTTTAAAAAGTTTTTTCATATATTTGGATTGTCCAACTTCTATGCCCATGTTTATCACATATATATCGAACACAAATGTTTTAAGAAAAAATAAAAAATCCAAATAATTAATATAATTCTTTGAGATTTTATGAAACAAAAAAATTGAAAATAATTACAAGATATGAGAAGATAAGAGCTTGATTAATCTGAGCTTAAATCTTATCTTGCTATCAGCTAAATTAGGCTTAAATTCCATTTTAGTGTCAACTAAACTAGGCTTATATCTCATTTTAGTACCAACTAAACTAGGCTTAAATGTTATTTTGGGGCCGGTTAAACTGGGCTTAATTCTCTGAGCTTAATTTTCATCGATCCTAGCTAAACTAAGCATAACTCTCCTAAGTACCAGTTAAATTGGGTTTAATTCTTCTTGGTACCATTTAAATTGGACTTAATTCTCATCTCTTTTTTTTTTCAAAATTTCTTGACATTTATTTTTATCTCATCTTTTCATTCATTTCTTCAACAGCCTTTCTTTTTTTGTAGATTCCTTTTTTAACTCTTCAAACTTATGTCCTTCTTTGTCTCTCATCAAACTATTTTCTCTTTTTCTTATTTTTCACTCTTTTCCTACGATATACTTCTTTGTCTCTTTTTGTTTTGTTCATTTTCTTTTTTTCCTTTTCTTTTCTTTTTTTTTAAAACAAAAAGATTATTACTCCTATTGACTTTCTCTCTCTTTTTTTATTAAAAGCAACATAAGCAAATTATTAAATTATTAGAAAATCAGATGAAAAGGGTAAATGATGGTGGGATATGTTCTCATGAAATGTAATTTATACAATACATGTTTTATAACATCTTACCATTCATGGATCCTTATGCATGAAATGCAATAACATACTTCATGAGTAATAAAATTACACCTATAACTGATGCAACATACTTATATGAGATGCACAGAAATATTATATGCATGAAGTATGTCTACATGAAATGCAATGCTTGTGTTGCATAAACCTAAAAAGGTTGGCTCCACCATTAGAATGTATATGAGATGGAATGCATATACTATCTATTAAGATATGCATGAAATGAAATGCATGTATTATCATTGAGATATTTATGAGATGAAATGTATGTACTATCTACTAAGATATACATGAGATGGAATAAATGTACTTATCTATTAAGATATGCATGGAATAGAATGTGTACACTATCTTATTATTTCCAACTTCAAAATCATGATAAAAAATGTATGTAAGAAAGATCAAATGAAATGCAAATGATGAAACAACATTCAGACTTAAAACCTTTTTTTTCTTTTTTTTTCCTAAAATGAGGAAAAAAATTCAAAGGCACACATTTTTATTCTTAACAAAGAACGAGTAAGATTCAAAGGTTTTTTTTTTTTTTGTCTTTTATTTGGCTAATAAACAAAGAATCTAGGAAAAAACTCTTTTTGGTTTGATTTTATTTTATTTTGTTTTATTTTTTAGTTTTGTTGGATAAAAAGAAATTTTATTTTAAAACATTTCTTGAAGATGCACATTTTGAACAAATAGCAAATGAATCAAACTATATGTTAAAAGATTTTTTTTGAAAGAATGCTTTTTTTTCTTATTCCTTTTTTTTTTCAAAATTTTAGTTTTATTCACACCAATATTACCCCTAAATATAGCTGTATCAGAGTATTCTTTCATGTGACTTATTTAGGGTAATATCTAGAGATAAGGTATGGCATGGCTCTACTTAGGGCTAGCTTCCTAAGTTTTATTATATGCTAGGCTAGGAATTGATGCATCTAAAGGTTCTCAAATTATTCTTCACATCATTGTCTATTAGCAACTAATAAGGCACCCTGATCCTTACCCATTACAAGTTATGAGCAGAAATAGTTCAATCTAAGTGGAAGTGTTTCACTAGCCATTACGAAGGTTTATACCTCATGAGAGCGTAACTACTTTACTTCTTCCTAAAAAAGATTAGAGCGCAGGTATAAAGTTTATGCATATAATGCTGTGTGAGTGTATGCAAAAGAACACACAAACCTTTCACACATTCTTAAAATACCCTTACCCTAGTTGCCCCATAATTATTAAAAATAAAAAATAATAACAATTTAAAATAAAAGACATAATTAAAATATGCATGAAATATAAAACACAAATACTTTTTTTAATTTTTTTGAAAACAAGGAAATTAAAATCAAAACATTTTTTCATTTTTCAATTTTTTAATTTTTTTATTTTTTTATTTTTTCAAAATTTTCACTTTTTAAGAAAACAAGAAAATTAAAATCAAGGAATTAAGATTAAACACTTATTAAAGCCATTAAACCAAAATTTAGGATAACATGCAATCAATTTTTGGCCTGACTTTATAAACTTGTAGTCCCCAGCAGAGTTGCCAATTTGTCACAGCATTTCAAGGTTGGGGTTGGAAAACTTGAGAGCCGAACGAATTGAGAAATTTGAAAAATGGGGGCTAAAAATATTTTTGATGAAAATAAAAAAAAAGAATTATCACCAATCTTTTTTAGGATGTGATTGATCAACTAAAAGTTTTGTGCTTGCAATAAAACATTTAAAATGTTTTAAAATTTTATAAAAAGAACAAATATGTGGTTTGGGAAATCAAAATTTGGGTTCAAAAGTTGGTTACACATGGAGAAGGATTATCACCCCTACAGTGCCCATTGAAGACGGTACCAATTGCTTACATACTATCATTTAATTTTGGTAAAAATGGTCATATTTCTTAATGTTTAAAATTAATTCCTTTTCTTTTCTTATCTTTTTTCAAAAACAAAAAACAAATCAAAATTTGAAAAACAAAACTTTTTTCAATTTTGGATAAGATGAAAACAACTTAAATATCACAATACCTCTTTCACTCTCCTATCATTAGGTAAAGCTTCCAAAAATTTTCAAATTGTCTTACTAAAACTAAGATAATACCTCGCATAAATGATAGTCACCAAAAGTCTCTCTATAGTTAAGCTATATCTCGATAACTATATTTAATTGAGATATTATCTTATTTAAAATATTTTTCTTTTGAAAACCCATTTTGAAAAACCCATGCATGATATGCATGGACATAATATATTATGACTACATGATATGAATGATAAGGTATGAATGCATGACAATTTACGAATACTTATAATAATGTAAAATGAAATGCAAATGCATAATTGGTTTGGGGTTGGTTTGGTTTTGAAGGTGGTTTAGGGTTTAAAAAGTGATTTAGGTTTAGGGTTTACGTTAAAAAGTGGTTTAGGGTTTAGGGTTTAGGTTTTAGGATCAAAGGTTTAAGGTCGAGGAATCAAAGTTCAACATTTCATGAGAATTTGGAGTTTCAAGGGAATTATAGATGTGACAATTACCTTAAAATCATTAAAACCATTTCATCAAACATCTAATGAACCAAATTAGAAAAAAATTACATGAACAAGAACACCAAACAAAGAACAACATATATCATTAACCAAGAAAAAATCATGCAAAGCACTAACAAATTCATCATTTAATCATCATAAACCATATTTTGAAGCAATAAAACATCAAGGAAGGCCAAGAAAAGGTTTGGCCATGGTGAGGAGAGCTTGGGCAAACCTCCAACTTGGTTAATGGTGGGTTGTGTTGATTGTTTTTCCTTGTTTTCTAGTTTCAATCCAATTAATGATTAATTGGATAAAGTTTGATTCAAGCATTAAGTAAAAAAAAAACCATTATAAAACTTTAAAAAAAAAAAACAAAGAATATGTAAACAAAATGATATGAAAATGCTATGGAAAATGTGATGAGAATGCCCAAAATGCAAGATAAAAATAGAGAAAATATACCTCTAAACAAGAAAACACAAATTTTTCCTCTTTTTTTTCTTTTTTTTTAGCTTTTTTTCTCTCTTTTGTTTTTTATGAGCTCCCCTCCTCTAAAATTACAGAAAACATGACTTACTTCCTTGAAAAGATGATGAAATATCTCAACCAAGATCACAAACTTATCCATGGGGTCTAAGTTTCACCCTTGTTTTTGGCATTAAGGAGCCAACTTTCACCATTGGATGAAGCTCTTCAAGATGATCCAATAATCCAAGATGCACACTTCCAAAAGTTGAATTTTTATAGCCATTAAAATTAAGTAAAAAGACCATTTTGCCTTTATTACAAAATCTTTGATTTGTAAGCCATTTTCTTGGAAATCAATGATCTTTTGGTCATTTTTAGGATTTTAAAGAACTAAAAATCATGAAATAATATGAACTAAAGATCTAAAAGTTTTCGTGAAATTCTAACTTCGAAAAGTATCAAATTACAAAATTACCCTTAGGTGTATTTTGATAATTTTACACCTTTCGAAGTATTGCAATAGTTTTGAATGCACCAAAATCATCAAATATTTTAAAAGCATGATCTGAAAAGTTTCATGAAAAATCGACCTTAGAAAAGTCAAATTACAAAAATACCTTTAAAGTGTATTTTGATGATTTCACACCTTTCGAGGTATAATCAAGATTTTTAATATTTCAAAAATTATTAAATAATATTAAATCATAATCTAGAGCTTTTTACAAAATTTTGATCTTAGAAAGGTTAAATTACAAAGATACCTTTAAAGGTATTTTTGTAATTTCACATATCTCAAAGTGTGATCTAGGTTTTCAATGCATCAAAAATCATTAAATTATACTTAATTATGATCCAAAAGTTTTCACCAAAATTCAACTTCGAAAAGACCAAATTACTAAAATACCTCTAAGGATATTTTGGTATTTTTATACTTTTCAAAATATGAAAATTTGTTAATGCTTTAAAAATCATAAATTTCAATTTAAAACCACATTGATCCCAATTTGGTTGTAAATTTTGAAATTTGACTTGAGTTTTAACCATTTTTACCATATTTGGCCTTGGGGTGTTTTGGCCATATTGACTCTAATTTTGATTTTAAAAACTTGTCAAAATTAAAAAAATGTTAGATTTAAACTAGGTTGAATCTTAAGTGTTTCACAAATAACCAGGATTTTATCCCGACAAAATTAGGTGTCCACACTGCCTACTCTGGACACTTAACAACTTCTAAGAAACTTGTGTTGAACTACCTTTTTATTTCTTCTTTAATTTTTAATAACATTTCAGGCTTCATTCATCGTAATTATTATTGCATCGGTCTACATTCTAGATTTAAATGTAGCTTATGTTTCATTGTCTCAGTACTAAACCCCAGCATATCTTGGTAGGACTAAGCAAACACATTTACTAATTCTCAAAGTAAATCTTCTAACCTCTGCCTCTTAGTCGATGGAAGCAATGTGCCAACTTTAGCTTTTTTTTTATCTTCATCATTCATTAAATTTACCAATTTAGTGGTTTCCTGATGAGGCCTAATTGATTTATTCTCTTATTCTATTAGTTTCATTAAATTAGATGGCCAAATATAATCTTCAAAGTCATCTTCAATATTAAGTTCATCAAAGTGAATTGGGTTTTCAAAATCGAATCTCAAATTATTAACATGGTTATCTTCATATTTGTTTGGGAACCTGAAAATGAATGAAATTTAAAATATTGGTAAGATGTATTGGCTTGGAAGACATAGACAAACTAATACTTTTCTCTTTTGGCACTTTTCATCTTCTTCGCCTATTGTTTGGGTATACAATTCAATAAAAACCTCTCCTATACTCAATTTAGGCTCTTCCTTCAAAGCTTTGATTGAGTTAGGATACATGTACCCTCGAGATCTAAAAGTGTTGTAAAGATAGGGGATAGCTAATGGTCTAGTTTATGGTTCATAACCTCTCAGACTTGCCATCCTCTTTTCTTTTTTCCCTTCTAGAATCTTCTTATTTTTCCATCTTTTTGCTTTATACCCCAAGCTAAACCTTTCACTGTTGTCCACTATCATTGAAAGCTCCTTTATTCCTTACAGATTCTTGCAAAGTCCAACTCTAGGATACCAACCTATCCTAATGACTTGATTGATCATGATCTTTGTGATAGTAGATGAACATCGTAGGTATGACTTAGATCCTTCACCTACATTGGCAATATTAACAAGTTCAAATCATTTGTAAGAACACTCTAATGCCACTTTTACAATTTTTACGTATAGTGCATTCATAGGCTAGGTCACCAATAAATCCTCCTCCACAAATACAATAACAAGCTGACCTTCAACATTGAATTTAACCTTCTAATGTAGTAAATGCCAAATTGATCCATGACTCTCTAACAAGCAGCCATATGATGAAGAGATATCTATCACCTGAAACTTCACATTAAAAGTGCATGGTCCAATTTGCAAAGGCATTTCAATATCTCTTAAAACTTTTCATCTGGTCCCATCAAAAGCTTTAACAATCATAGAGCTACTTTTCATATAGGATTATATAAATGGGCAACCTAGCCAATGTCGTTCATAGGCATGACATTAATTGCAGAACCATTATTGATGAAAACTTTGGCTATGGTATGGTTTCTACACTTGACAATAACATGAAAGCCTTGGTGCTTTCCTCTTCCTTCCTAGAAGATCTCATCATCACTAAAGGCTATATAATAAGCACTACCAAATTATAGACTAAATGGTTCACAAACTCCACAAACACATTACGTAACACATAAGCTTAATTTAACACCTTTAACAAAGTGTTACATTAAGGTTCAAAGTTTAGCAACAATGATAGCAACGAAATTCAGGCTAGCATTTCATTCAATTGTTTTGCAACTGTAGACACCTAATTTTATCCGGGATACTTTATTTTTTAATCCGAACTTTTTTGCAATTGGGCCCGATTTTCATTTTTTGAGCCCAATACATGGTTCACCTTTAAATGCTCTGTATAAGGCCCAAAATGGCTATATAAAGGCCTATTCTTAAAAGCCCATTGTTGACCATCAAACAAAAAAATTAAATAATGATAATAATAATAATAATAATAATAATAATTATAAATTATAAATTATAAAAAATATATATATTGGCTTTTTTAAAATTTTTATTTGTTTGGGCCAAGCTTTTTTTGGTTTTGCATTTATGTAAAAGGGAAGCTAAAATAAAATAGAAGAGGAAGCCCAAAATGCCCACTCGATTGCATGCATGTAAATCATGTTAAAAAAGAATGGATGAAAAGCCATGCATGGGAGGTAAAAAAAAAGGGTTAAAAAATGAAGAGTAGCTTGAAGTGGGTTAGAATGAGAATGGGGGAAACATGTAAAAAATTGAAGGACAAAGCATGCAGCACGGTTAGGATGTGAGGGGGTTGCAAAACAAAAACTATAGTACGATTAGGACGTGGGGAGGAAACAGACGGCAACACTAAAAAAAGAAGCAAAATTGGCTGCGAATAGAAAAAGGAAGGAAACAAAAAAAAAACAGAAGAGAAACGTGAAAAACTGGTACCAGTAGAGAACAGGCAAACAAAAACAAATAATGGAAAATAGCAAAAAAATTGCAGCAGAAACAGAATGGGCGTAGGCGAGCAGTAGAGAAGGGAAGCCAAAACAGAAAAAGCAAGAGAAGGGTGGAGCAAAAGGGTGTATTCAACGCAGCAGAAGAAAAACGTGAAAAACGTGAAAAACTGGTATAGGCACCAATTTTGTTCTTCTTTTTTATTATTATATAATTTTGTTTATTATTATTATTATTATTAATCTTTAAAACAAAAGAAAAAAATAAAAAAAGTTAAAAAAAAAAAGACTTTGATTTCAACTATGGCAACCGAAATCAAGCTACCAGAGTGATCCAAATTTCTTCCTGACACTGCCTAATATGGCAGCATGAAATCCGATGATCAAAAGTCACTGGATAGACACCTAAATTTTTCACAAAATGATCCTAAAAGATCTGGGATCTTGAATCTCAAAAGCTCTATAAATAAAGCTAATCTCCGCAAGGAATGAAAAAAAAAAAAGAAGAACAATACGAGAGGACACAAAGAACAAAAAAAGGAGGAACACACAATTAAAAAAACAGCAAACACAAAAAAAAAAATTTGAGAATGAAATTCTCGATCTAGGAAGTTGTAGATTTTTTTTGAAAAGTTTGGGCTTGAAAAAGTGTTTAGAAAGCAAAAAGGATCATTGGGGGAATTTTTGAAACATTTTTTGGGTCGTTGAAAACTGGAAAAGTTTGAATTTTTTGACGATGATTGAATTTTTCGATCACCGAAATCTGGGTATCTTTGAATTTTTCAACGTTGTTGAAGTTTACGGCCAGTGCATGGCGGCAACCGACCAAAAATTGGGTTCCACGGCGACCGACATAGGGGCTGGGTTTTCTAGAGAGAGGAGCTCTGGGTAGAGAGAGAAAGGGGAAAGAGAAAATAAAGAAAAAAACCAAAAACAGGCCTTTTATAGGCCTTTCAAAATGACGTCGTTTTGGACATTTGGACCGAACTCGACTCGCACAAGATCCATGCGCCGACCCGAGCCGTTTTGCAAGTTTTTCCTTTTCTTTTTCTTTTTATTTTTCGTTTTGATTTGCATTTTGATTTTTTATGTTATTATTATTATTATTACTAGTAATAATTTTTTAGAAAAACAAATAAATGAATAGAATAAAAAATGAAACTAAAATAAATTAAAAACCTAAAAAAATATAAATAAAAAATTTAATAATAATAACTATTTAAAGGAAATAAATTCTATTACAAGCCAAGATATTATTTAAATTTCACCAAAATGTTGGGATAATTTAAAAAAATAATTTTTGCTAAAATATAAAAATAAAATAAAAAATAAATTGTTTAAATGAATCTTTTAAATGCAATTTTTAGAGAAAGCTAAAAGAGTTTAATTTTATTTAATTATTGCAAGTAAAAATAATTTTTCGGATTTGACCATAGAGTTGGGATAATCCAAAATTATTTTCACTAAAACAAAGATTGATTTAAACAATGTAAAACAATAATAAAAAATAATAAAGAATGAAATTAATAATAATTGATATCTTGAATTTTTTAAATATATATATATAGAAAATTGAAAGAGTTCGATTTTCTTTAAACAAGAGATTGATATTTAGATTTCACTGGTGAGTCGGGATAATCTAAATTTCTTCTTATAAAAAAATATTAAAGAATAAATAATACAAAATTTTAAAATAACCGTAATATTTAGATTCCACTGAAGAGTCGGGATAATCTTAAAATTTGTTATAAATTTTGGGAACTTACCAAAGAGTTGGGATGTTCCTAAAATCATTTTTTAAATAAATAATTAAAATATCTTATGACAAAATTTCGAGAATTTTGTGAATGGTCAATTTTCTCGAAATATTTTTTAAATAGTGATTTTCTATAAATTTCACCAAAATGTTGGAGAATTTATAAAATACGGAATAATAATAATAATGTTAATTTCGTAATAGAGAAAAATGTTTTAAAAGAAATTTTAGAAAATTAAACTTAAATTAAAAAAAAGACCATGTTATCAAAATTATAGGATTACGTATGTTTAAATGGCACCGTTCTTCGAACAGGCGACATGAAGGTGCTAATACCTTCCTCACTCATAATCGTACTCTCGAATCTAGTCTTGATTTCGCATACCTAAACTTCTTTTAGTAAGTTTTAATTAATTTTAAGATTTTTACTAAAAGATGATATTTTGGGTGGCCAATCATACCCTATAAAAAGATTGGTGACGACTCTGAAAATTTTCACCAAGTCTAGCGATTGAGTCCCCTCGAATGAAAAATCATTATGACAACTTGGTGACTCCACTAGGGACAAATGAGAGTCAAGCCAAAAATTAAACATGCGTCATCCAAATTTTGATTTTATGGTCTTTTTTATATTTAATTTTAATTTCTTATCTCCAAATATTAATTTTTTTGGTTTCATTTGGTATTGATATGTTATTATTTTATATTATTGCTAATTATATTGTTAATTTTATTTGTTTCATTCCTTCACACACGTACACATTTGCATTCATACATGAGCTCTATACCCAGGCTCCCAAATTTATCCCTTTTTAAGAGGAGTAGAGTACCTACGCTTTCATGAGGTTATAATGCCTCTGCATGGGCTAACGAAATATTTTCACTCAATTTGAACCCTTTTCCGTCAAGTAGCCTATTATGGGTGAAGATGGGGACCTTACTAGTCCAGAGTGAACGATAGTGAGGATCAATTTGGAAACCTTTTTAGCCTATGTTAATTACCAAACCATGCATATTGTGAACCTTAAACCAACCTTAGATAGGGCTATACCATTTTTGTAGATTATACCCTAATTAGGACACATAAGGGAATATTTATTTTACTGTGATTACTAATCCTATTTTGTTTTGCTCTCCTTTGTTTCATGATCATGCATCATCGTAAATACTTGCATATGGGATGTGCTTATCAATATGCCAATATCAGTAAGAAAATTTTCAGTCTTGCTTCGAAAACACTATCATGATATTCTCTGCTTCAAAGCTCACCGTGAGTGAAAAGACCAATGTGGTGATAGCTCTATCATTAGAAGCCCAAAGTAAAATGGGAAATTGTTTGAAAGAATCTAAACAAGAAATTTTGCCAGAAGAAATCAAGTTGGGACTTCAACAAAATGACATCTTTAAGTTGGTCGAGATCTGGCGCTGTGTAACAACTTCTAAGAATATGGCTTTTAAGGAAAAATATGATCATATTGCTTCACTACTTGAGGTGCCTATAGAAAATCAATTGATAAGAGATTTAGTTTAATTTTGGGATCTTGTATATAGATGTTTCATATTCAACATAATATATATGACCCCTGATGATCGAAGAGTATACTACATTGTTATGGTCGCATCTTCTCAATCCAGACAAAATCTATTGGCAAGGTCAAAAACTTGGATCTCGAAAGAAACTCGCCTGTATGATGGGGGTCCCCACTCAAAATGTGAACTCATATATCCAAACAAAAGGTAAAAGTGATTGCATCCTGTGGGAAATCTTATGTGATTACATCATCAAACACTTAGAGGATGAACGAGGCATGAGAATGATAGCTTTGGCAATTTATAGCTTGATCATTTTTTTTAAGGTCTTGGGGCACATTGAGATATCAGTGATTGACTTTCTCGAGCAGGTGGACAATAAAATCAATCATGTTCCTTCTATACTGGTAGAGACCTTTAGATCATTGAATCATTACCGAAGAAAAAGAGGATGCTTCATAGAGTGTGTACAGTTACTCTACATTTGGGCAAAAAGTCATTTTCAACATCCTATGGGTAAATTTCATCCTATTTATAGTAATAAAAGTAGGCTAATTGAAGAATGTTACAATGTTGAGTGGCCAGAATCAAAGACCAAAGAAGAGTGGGTATTGATTTTGTAAGATCTCACTAGTGCTCAGGTTAGAGTTCTATGGATGCCACGAAAAGCGATGTTATATAGGTGTGGTGACAAGCCATAGGTTCCACTTTTAGGACCATAAGGAGGTATAAGCTATGCTCCAGCATTGGTTCGTCAACAATTAGGGTTAGAGCAATTTGTCCCAATGACTCATGGGCTTTAAGAATTGAAATTCTCTTTTGAAGAATCAAAATTTGTAGGAAAGATAAAAGAGATTATCAGAGAGTGGAAGCAGACTCTAAGAGTAGATTGTAGGGGATATACAGACAAAGCCACACCTGAATATCTGATATGGAGAAGTCAACAGGTCATAAGCAAAGTTGGTCCTAAAGAAAACAGACCATGCCACCAAAAAGACACCCATTGTGAAAGATTCCTGAGGATATGAAGATTATGAAGCACAAATTTGAAAAAGAAAAAAAAATATGAAACCTTGAAAAAAAAGGCTTCAGCATGAGATTAATTGAGTGGAAAGACAAGACTGATAAGAGTGAAGCAAAATCTTGAAGGCTTGAAAGAGAATAAGAAAAGATCTCTAAAAGCTGGCATAAGTCCATCACCACAATGATTATAAAGCTTGAAAAATCCAAAAAAAAAGCAGAACAGCTTCAGTCCAATTTATTATCTAAGGAAGAAGAGCTTAGTCAATTTGTGGAAAAAAAAAAGGTATTATAAGGTCTCGTAAATGACTTAAAATAGTAAATGCATTATCGACGTGAAGCCATTCAAGTTTTGAGAGAGGAACGAGATCAATTTGAACATAGAGTATAGTATTGGAATGAAGAATATCAGTTGAAAGAATATCAAGCCACCCATCTAGTAGAACAGATAAGAGAAGTCAGTTTCAAAGCAAGAGACATAGCTTAAGAGGCTAAACAAGTGAAAGAAGAGGTTTACCCAGGACAGCATAGCCAACGCTTGACCAATTTTTTAGAGAATGCTTATGAACAGTACAAGCATGTAAGGCCTTTCTTTTGAAAATTTTAATATTGTAATGAAAGAAGTATTTAGTAAGGATAACGTGAAGTTATGATATGGTGGTTCAAGTTCAGACTTAAAATCTTTTGCAAATATTGGATATATAATAAACACATCCTTTGCATTCATGCATTTATGCATCATATATGTGTTTCATTTTTAAAAAATGCATTAAAAGAAAGAAACCTTAAAATAACAAATCTCAAAGAGTTTTTTTTAATTCAATCAGGTGTAAGAATAGTTGGCCATCAAGAAAACATAGATCAGACCACTCGTCATCATTACAACACTCGCTCACAAGTCAGAATCATGGAAAGTGAGTAAGCATATAGAATAGAAAGGATAGAAAAAGCTCAATTTGATATGCAAGAGTAAATGATTAGGTCTCAACAAGAGTTGATAGAACAAATGACTAGGACTTAAGAAGAGACTCGAAAGGAAATGGCTATAATGATGGACATGATGAGAAAAATGACCAAAGAAAAAAGGGTTGCTGAAAAAGTAACTACTGAGAAATAGCTTCAAGCCCAAGAAAATACCAGTGATAGGGAAGATCCATTGTATCCACCAGGGTTTACTCCACCTATGCTCAAACCTTTCATCAAATGCATCCATAAATGACACAACCTGAAAGGCAGCCACATGCTCAATTTAATTTACCTCCTTTCACGGTTCAACCACGTAGTCAATGACATGTTGGTTTAAATATTAGGGCAAGTCATGTTGAACCCATTATGGTCCCAAATTTAGATGACTCAAAAGAACAGGAGAAACTAAAGAAAGGCATGTTCGAACAATCTAATAATACAAAGGCATAGCAAAAGTTAGATTTCTTGGAAGAAAGGCTACGAGCTGTGTAATGTGTAAATATTTTTAGTACAATTGATGCCAGTGAACTTAGTTTGGTTCCAGATTTGTAAACCCACCAAAGTTTAAAGTACCAAAATTTGAAAAATATGATGAAACAAAATGCCCTTAGGCACATATCACTATATTCTATCAAAAAAAGACTGGGCATACAAACGATGATAAGTTACTTATCCATTATTTGCATACAAACAATGACAAGTTACTTATCAATTATTTTCAGGATAGTATTACTGGATTAACTGCTATATGGTATATTCAATTAGACAGGAGTCGTATTCATTCATGGAAATATCTAGCTAAAGAATTTATTACTCAATACAAGCATGTCACAGACATGTTCCAGATAAACTGTCCTTGCAAAACATGGAAAAGAAAGTTAATGAAAATTTTAAAGAATATGCCCAAAGATGGCGAGATGTTGCCGCTCTGGTTTAACCTTCTCTCACTGAGAAAGAAACAACTATTTTGTTCATCAATACTCTTCGAGCACCATACTATGACAGGCTCATTGGTCATGCCATGAAAACTTTGTTGATATGGTGATTACGAGAGAGATAATAGAAAATACCATTAAAAATGGAAAGATTGATGGAAGTGATGTTTCTGGATCAAAGAAAGAAGGACCATCCAAGAAAAAAAAATTAGAAATGCAAGTTGTCACCATTGAAAAACCAAAACCAAAACTTTTTATCTCATACCATTCATATCCTATATACCAACCTTCTTACCCAATCATTTCTAATATTTCGCAAAACCCATACCATTACTAACCAATGCAAACCCAGACACCTACTTTCCAAGCCAATGTTTACCCTCGAGCACTTTCACCATGACCTTCCTATCAGGTAAATACCACAGACTTTAATCGAAGGGAACCTCAAAATAATCGAAAACAACAATGATTTGATCAAATTCCTATGACATACACGAAATTGTTCCTTCAGTTATTCCATCAACACTTGGTGGCTTGATAGCTCATAGAGCCCTTGAAACCTCCATATCCGAAGTGGTATAATCCTGAAGCTTCCTGTGACTATCATTATGGAATTCAGGGTTACTCTCTAGAAAATTGTACAGCTTTCAAACGTAGGGTTCAAAGCTTGATTGATAACAAAATTTTAAATTTCACAACTAAGGCTAGACTAAGTGTAGAGGCCAATCCATTACCTAATCATAGTGGAAGATCAATAAATACTTTAAATAGTGAGACAACTCAGAATATTAAAAGAGAAGTAAGCGACATCAGAACCCCTATGGATGAAATATTTGCTACCCTTGTGAAAGCAAATATGATTCATCCAATACCTGAAAACTCAAATGATGAAAATTTCTCATATAATTCAAATCACACTTATGAATTCCATATGGGGATGGTTGGTTATTCACTTCAAGATTGTAAAGTATTTCGATAAGAGTTATAGAGAATGATGGATTCTTGTTTAGTTGAATTTTATGAAGAACATGAAGAAAGTTCAGTGAATGTTGTGACAGAAGACTCGTCTAAAAATAAGCCTTATCAAATGAATTTTGAACCTGTTACCATCTTCTATAAAGAAAAACTGAGTGTTATGGCTAATAAGCTAGTTCTCATGAATTTTGAGCCTGTCACGATCTTTTATGATGAAAAATTAAGTACTAAAATTGATGAACCAATTTGTACAACTATGCCAAAGGTGACAATTGAGGTCCCTAGCCTATTCTCGTACAAATCAGACAAGGTAGTCCCTTGGAAATATGATTGTAATATCATATCACAAGGTTTGGATAATGGTTCTCTTTAATATGGCTCATGTGATGAAAGTACAACAAACAAAACTGACGTTGGGGGCATAACTCGAAGTGGGCAGTGCTATACCCCAAAAGCACTTGAGAGAGCACGAAAAGAAAAAGCAAAGAAAGGGGAAAAGAGCTTAGAAAAAGAAGATAAAGCACCCAACGATTAAAAGACTCACCCAGCCCCAATCTTAGATCGAGAATATAAAATTTTGGTTACAAAAAAATAAGCTTGTGAGTTTTTGAAGCTTATTAAGCACTATGAATATAATATGGTGGAGCAATTAAATCGCTTACCAGCTTGAATTTTTATGCTCTCATTATTGTTAAATTCTAAACCTCATAGAAATGCTTTGCTTAAAGTACTTAACGAAGCTTATGTAGCTCATAATATATCTATGGAGAAACTTGATCACATAGTGACAAATATCACAGTAGGAAATTATATATCATTTAGTGATGATGAAATTTCACCTAATGGTAGAGGTGATGCTAAAGGCCTTAAATATCTTCACAAGATACAAGGATCATACACTGGCAAAGGTGCTCATTGATAATGGATCTTTTTTTAATGTCATGCCTATGACTACATAGATTGCTAGTTGACATGTCTTACATGAAGACAAGTCATATGATAATGAAGGCTTTTGATGGGACTCATTGTGAAGTGATAGGCGATATTGAGCTACCAATCTAAATTGGACTATATACTTTTGATATAGTCTTTCAAGTCATGGATATCACTCCTTCCTATAGTTATCTTTTGGGAATACCATGGATTCACATGGCAAGAGCTATTCCTTTCACTCTACATCAAAAGTTAAAATTCATAATTGATGAAAAGGTGGTCATTGTTGTTGGTGAAGAAGACTTATTGGTGACTAAATCTTTTATCGCATTATATGTTGAAGCAGCTGAGGAAGCTTTAGAATGTTCTTTTAGATCTTTTGAATTCGTTAGTGCAACCTATGTGAGAAAAGGATCAAAAGTGCTAATTCCATGTCTATCCAAAGCTTTCAAGATGGCACTTAAATAAGTGATAGGAAAAGGACAACAAGTGTGGGCTGACTTACAAGGGATACAAAGACCATGGATGATGCCTAAGAAAGATGAGAAGTTTATGCTGAGGTACAAGCCAACTCGAAAAAGTTCATAGAAGAAAAAAGATAAAAAAAAGTTGACTCATTTTTTAGGGCAAGAAGTAGAAACTGAAAGCCTATCTTTTTTTTCCCTTTATAAGACTTTCATCTCAGTCGATTATATCTATCTAGATGTAGTAGACAATATAGAAAAAGAGTTCCCACCATCTTTGAAAGATATCTTTGTTGAATTTTTATACAAATGGTGGGTGAAAAAAAGAAGAATGAAGATCCAAGCTGTCCATGGGTTTATCTTACTCCTCCTGGTGTAGAACTGAAAAATTAGCATGTTGAGGAGGTACCTATTGTTTTTAAATTTTCTCTAAAGGAATGTGTTGAACTAAATCTAAATAAATGTCTTATCTGTGTTTTTTTCTTCATTTTTAATTGAATAAATGACAAGTGTAGCATATTTGTCCATTTTTTTGCCTCTTTCATTTCAATTCCTTGCATTACTATACATCCTTCTACATTTCATCCATTTCACTTATTTTTAGGTATCTAAATAATGAATATGAAGATCATCATGATAATATTCCAGGATTTGATTTTGAAAATTCTATTTATATTGATGAACTTGATGATGAAGAGAATGTGGAAAACCATGCCATATCCTTAGAATTATTGAGATTAATGGAACAAGAAGAGAAGTAAATCATACCTCATCAAGAAGCCACTGAAGTTGTTAATTTGGGGGATGAAAAAACTAAAAAAAAAGGTTAAGATTGGTACTTTAATGTCATCACTAATAAAACAAGAGTTGATAAAGTTACTACATGAATATGTAAATGTTTTTGCTTGCTTGTATCAAGATATACCAGGGCTGGTTACTAAAATTGTAATGCATAAGCTACCGTTAAAGCTTGAGTGCAAACTAATTAAACAGAAGCTGAGAAGGATGAAACCTGAGATGTTGTTGAAAATAAAAGAAAAAGTGAAAAAATAATTTGATGCGAGATTTTTAGAAGTGGCCAAATATTCTGAATGGGTGGCGAATATAGTCTCAGTACCCAAGAAAGATGGCAAAGTGATAATGTGTGTTGATTATCGAGATTTAAATAGAGTAAATCCAAAAGATAATTTTTCATTACCTCATATTAACACTTTAGTGGACAATACCGCTAGGCATTCTCTGTTTTCATTCATAAATGGATTTTTAGGCTATAATCAAATTAAGATGGCATAAGAAGATAAGGAAAAAATTACTTTTGTAACAGTATGGGGAACATTTAGCTATAAAGTCATGCCTTTCAATTTGAAAAATGCTAGGGCAACTTATCAAAGAGCCATGGTAACTCTATTCCATGATATGACGCACATAAAAATAGAGGTGTATGTGGATGACATGATTGCCAAATCTCGTGAAAAAAAAAATCATGTGACTAATCTCAGAAAGCTATTTGAAAGATTAAGAAAGTTTCAACTCAAGTTCAATCTAGCTAAATGCATTTTTGGTGCAACTTTAAAAAATTACTGAGATTTATTATCAGTAAAAGAGGAATACAGGTAGATCCAGATAAAATACGTGCCATCTAAGAGCTACCACCTCCGCGCATACAAAAAGAAGTAAAAGGATTTTTAGGGAGATTGAATTATATTGCTCGTTTTATTTCTCAACTTATAGCTAAATGTGATCCCATATTTAAGATTCTTCAAAAATACGGGTCAGAAGAATGAAATGAAGATTGTCAAATGGCGTTTGAAAAAGTTAAAGAATATTTATCAAACCCACTAGTATTAATATTGTCTATCCCTGAAAGACCTCTTATCATATATTTAATGGTGTATGAAAAATCAATAGGATGTGTTTTTGGGTAACATGATGAAACAGGAAGAAAAGAACAAGCCATTTATTACCTAAGCAAAAAGTTTACTAATTATGAGTCAAAGTATTCACCGTTGAAAAAGATGTGTTGTGCATTAGCTTGGACAGCTCGTTGACTGAAACAATACATGTTGTATCATACTACTTGGCTCATTGTGAAATTAGACCCAATTAAGTACATCTTTGAAAAGCCTTCATTGTCAGGAAAATAGCAAGATGACAAGTGTTACTTTTTGAATATGACATTATATATGTGTCCCAAAAGGCAATCAAAGGAAGTGCTATTACTAAATTTCTTGCAAAATAGGCTCATGAAGATTATGTGCCTGTGACATTTGATTTTTCAAATGAAAACTTAATGTCTTACAGCATATAGATAAAGAAAAGCATAATGAAGATATATGGAAGATGTATTTTGATGGTGCATCAAATGCTTTGGGGCATGGTATTGGAGTACTTTTGATATCTCCAGAAGGGGATTACTACCTAATCACTGCGAAACTAAATTTTGATTGCACTAATAATGTGGTAAAATATGAAGCATGTGCTTTGGGTCTTCAAGCTGCTCTTGAAAGAAAGGCCCATGCTTTAAAAGTTTATGGAGACTCTACCTTAGTCATATACCAATTGCTAGGAGAATGGGAAACTAGAGACTCAAAATTGATTTTATACCAAAAGTACATATTAGAATTAATCAAAAAATTTAAGAATATTTGGTTTCATCATTTACCTCGAGAAGAGAATTATATGGCTGATGCATTGGCTACATTAAAAGCAATGTTCAAATAAAATGAAAATGCTAAAATCCAACCCATCAAATTGAGCTTGCGAGAGAAACCAACTTATTGTTCAAATGTTAAAAAAGGAGTTGATGGAAAACCATAGTATTTTGACATATTACAATATGTTAAATATCAACAGTACCTAAAGCATATATCAGAGAATGATAAGAGAATGCTGAAAAGGTTGGCAATGGGTTTCTTTCTAGATGAAGAAATTTTATATAAGAGAAGTCGAGACCAAACACTATTGAGATGTGTGAATGCTGCTGAAACAAAAAAGTTACTAAAAGAAATTCATGGAGGTGTTTGTGGAACTCATGCAAACGACCACATGATGACTAAGCAAATAATGAGAGCAGGATACTATTGGTTGACAATGGAAAAAGATTGCATTGACTATGCTAGAAAATGACATAAATGTCAAATTTATGCAGACAAGATTCAAGTTCCTCCAATGTCCTTACATGTTATATCAATATCTTAGCCTTTTTCTATGTGGGAAATGGATGTGATAAGGCCCATTACACCAAAAGCCTCAAATGGACATCGATTCATTTTAGTGGTAATTGACTACTTCACAAAATAGGTAGAGGCAGCTTTATATGCCAATATGATAAGAATGGTGGTTTACAAGTTCATCAAGAAAGAGATCATATGTCGATATGGCTTTCTAGAAAAGATCATTTCAGATAATGTTCTTAATTTGAATAATAAAATGATGACTGAGGTCTGTGCTCAATTTAAAATCAAACACCATAAATCAGTGCCTTATTGTCCAAAAATGAATGGGGCAGTTGAAACGGCCAATAAAAACGTAAAGAAAATCATTGAAAAGATGATAGATATGTATAAAGATTGGCATAAAAGCTACCATTTGCATTACATGCTTATCGAACTTTGATTCACACATCTATAAGAGCTACACCATTTTCATTGGTATACGAGATAGAGGTAGTGTTGCCCATTGAAGTTGAAATTTTTTCCTTGCACGTTCTCATGGAAGTTGAGTTAGAAGAAGCTGAGTGGGTTCGTGCTCGATATGAACAATTAAATCTCATTGAAGAAAAAAGATTAGCTGCACTTTGCCATGGCCAACTATATCAAAAAAAAATGATGCGAGCTCATGACAAGAAAGTTTACCCATGACAATTTCGAGAGGGAGAATTAGTATTGAAGAAGATTCTTCCTAACCAACAGGATCTTCGAAAAAAATGGACTCCTAATTGAGAAGGCCCATATGTGATGAAAAAAGCTTTTTCTAGTAGGACATTGATCTTGGCAAGAATGGATGAAGATGATCTGTCAAATCCAGTCAATGTCGATGCAGTAAAAAAGTATTATGCTTAAAAAAAACAAAATAAGCAAAATAAGTTGAAAAGATATTTAAGTTGAAAACCTAAAATGGTAGCTTACGTAAAAAAAAAAAAGAGGATAATGAATAGAGTGGCTCAATTCTCAATATATGCTAGAAGATCTCATTGTTTTAGGGCTAGTTTGGTCTGTTACATTTTTGAAAAGTCGAAGGCACCAATCAAGAGTTTCCATAAAAAAATCCATGATGAATTAGTTCATGATGATCTGAATATTTGTTATGTGATTACTTATTGTCCTTATTATATCCTTTTTTATAATACATGAAATATTTTTCTTTTTTACCAAAATAAAACACCTTTTTGTTTATCCTTCCTTTTGTCCCTCTCATTAAAAAAAAAGAAAATTTACAATGTGTTATAATTGTTTAAAATTCAAAAGATGATAAAGGAATAACAATGACCATAAAAGACACACACATTATTTTGAAGGAGGTTTAAAATGATAAGAAAAATAGTAAGGAACAAAGGTTAATGAGAAAAATGTCCTGTAGGTCATAAAGTGGTTGACATGGAATATAGGATATGAAGAGAAATATTTTTTTTATCTGAGCTTAATTAACTGCTGGAATGCTTGGGATTCAAGAAAAGAAAAAAGGAAACAAACTTTGAAAAATTTTGAGGATTAAAGGAAAATGACAACGAAAAAAATAGAGAAAAGAAAATGGTCTTTTCATTTGCATAATAAGTGCATTTGCATCATGATCATCATTTATTGCATGGCATTGCAAAAACATGAAAATGTCATTCATGCATTCATGTGACATGATAGATGTATGGGTCTAGGACAATCCAAGACCAATAAAAGAAAAAGTCAAAAGCAGGAAAGATGTAAACCCTCTGTTTAGAGAAATCTTTCAAATACCATTGCCTCTCAGATTTTGAATTTGAAGTTTGTCACTTCTGGTGAGAGGAGCTTTTTAAAATTTAAAGTTTGTTGCCTCTGGTCAAAGGAATTTTTTTTTTAATTTCAAGAGCCTCTGCTTAGAGGATTCTATCACAATTAGGCATGATTTGGAAGACCAAGTGGCATAATCTATAAGTTCTCTCAGATCTTTAATTTAAAGTTTGTTGCCTTTAGTTAAATGAGCCATTTAAAGTTCGTTGCCTTTGGTTAAATGAGCCTTTTAGAATTTAAAGTATGTTGCCTTTAGTTAAATGAGCTTTTGAATTTAAAGTTTGTTACCTCTGATGAGAGGAGCTTTTTAACATTTAAAGTTTGTTGCCTTTGGTTAAAAGAGCTTTTGAAATTTAAAGTATGTTGCCTTCGGTTAAATGAGCCTTTTGAATTTAAAGTTTGTTGCCTCTGGTGAGAGAAACTTTTTGAATTTAAAGTTTTATAGCCTCTATTTAAAAGAGCCTTTCAAATTTTCTTTCAAAAAAAAAAAATCTATGTTCAATGTTTCATTTTTTGTATGTGTTTACTTGAAAAAAATCGATGTCTTTTTTTCTTTGCTTTATTCTTAATTCTTAGAAATAAGCAAAGAGGGGCAGCTGTAGGCACCAATTTTATTCTTTTTTTTATTATTATATAATTTTGTTTATTACTATTATTATTATTATTATTATTATTATTATTAATCTTTAAAACAAAAGAAAAAATAAAAAAAAGTCTTTGATTTCAACTCTAGCAACCGAAATCAAGCTGTCAAAGTGGTCCAAATTTCTTTCTGACACTGTCTAACTTGGCAGCCTGAAATCTAGTGACCAAAAGTCACTGGATAGATACCCAAATTTTCCACAAAAAGATCCCAGAAGATCTGGGATCTTGAATCTCAAAAGCTTTATAAATAGAGCAAATCTCCTCAAGGAACGAGAAAAAAAAAAAAAACCATACAAGAGGACACATAGAACAAAAAAATGGGGAACACACAATAAAAAAAAAAACAAACATAAAAAAAAAATTTCCGAGAATAAAATTCTCGATCTAGGAAATTGTAGATTTCTTTTGAAAAATCTAGGCTTGAAAAAGTGTTTAGAAAGCAAAAAAGATCATTGGGGGAATTTTTGAAAAATTTTTTGGGTCGTCGAAAACTGAAAAAGTTTGAATATTCTAGCGATAGTTGAATTTTTCAGCACCGAAATCTGAAAAAGTTTGAATCTTTCGGTGATTGTTGAATTTTTTGACTACCATAATTTAGGGATCTTTGAATTTTTTGACACCGTTGAAATTTTTGACCATCGGTGCACGACGGCAACCAACTGAAAATTGGACTCCATGAGGCCGGCATAGGGGCTGGGTTTTCTAGAAATAGGAGCTCTGGGTAGAGAGAGAAAGGGAAAAAGAGAAAATAAAGATAAAAACCAGAAACATGCCTTTTATAGGCCTTTCAAAACGACGTCGTTTTGGACGTCTAGATCGAACCCGACCCGCGCAGGATTCGTGTACCGACCCGACCGGTTTCGCAAGTTTTTCCATTTCTTTTTCTTTTTATTTTCTATTTTGATTTTGATTTTTGATGTTTTTTTTATGATGTTATTATTATTATTATTGTTATTTTATATTATTACTGGTAATAATTTTTTAGAAAAAACAAATAAATAAATAGAATAAAAAATGAAACTAAAATAAAATAAAGACCTAAAAAAATATAAATAAAAAATTTAATAATAACTATTTAAAGGAAATAAATTCTATTACAAGCAAAAGTATTATTTAAATTTCACCAAAATGTTGGGATAATTTTAAAAAATAATTTTTACTAAAATATAGAAAATTATAAAAAATAAAAAATAAATTATTTAAATGAATCTTTTAAATGCAATTTTTTGAGAAAGCTAAAAGAGTTTAATTTTCTTTAATTATTGCAAGTAAAAATAATTTTTCGGATTTCACCATAGAGTTGGGGTAATCCAAAATTATTTTTACTAAAACAAAGATTGATTTAAATAATGTAAAACAATAATAAAAATAATAAAGAATGAAATTAATAATAATTGATATCTTGAATTTTTTAATATATATATATATAGAAAATTGAAAGAGTTCGATTTTCTTTAAACAATAGATTAATATTTAGATTTCACCGATGAGTCGAAATAATCTAAATTTCTTCTTATAAAATAAATATTAAAAAATAAATAATACAAAATTTTAAAATAACCATAATATTTAGATTCCACCGAAGAGTCGGGACAATCTTAAAATTTGTTATAAATTTTGGGAACTCACCAAAAAGTCGGGACGTTCCAAAAATAATTTTTCAAATAAATATTAAAATATCTTATGATGAAGTTTCGAGAATTTTGTGAATGGTCAATTTTCTCTAAATATTTTTTAAATAGTGATTTTCTATAAATTTCACCAAAGCATTGGAGAATTTATAGAATACAGAATAATAATAATAATAATAATAATAATAATAATAATAATAATAATGTTAATATTGTAATAGAGAAAAATGTTTTAAAATAAATTTTAGAAAATTAAACTTAAATTAAAAAAAAAAGATCATGTTATCAAAATTATAGGATTACACATGCTTAAATGGCACCGTTCTTCGAACGGGTGACGTGAGGGTGCTAATACCTTCCTCACTCGTAACTGTACTCTCAAATCTAGTCTTAATTTCGCAGACCTAAACTTCTTTTAGTAAGTTTTAATTAATTTTAAGATTTTTACTAAAAGATGATATTTTGGGTGGCTAATTACACCCTATAAAAAGATTGGTGGCGACTCTGAAAGTTTTCATCAAATCTAGCGATAAAATCCCCCCGGACGAAAAATTGTTATGACAACCGGTAGCGCGGACAGGCAGCAAAGCAGAAAAAGTGCAGCAAAAAAAAGCAGCAGAGCAGAAGAAACGACAGCAGAAAACAAACACTGGGCATAACGCAGCAGCTAGAAAAAACCTTTAGAGCAGGGGCGGAAGAACGGAAAAAGAGCAACAAAAAGAAAAACAAATAAAAGCAGACAACAAATGAGAGAAACAAGTGTTCAAAGGCAGGTAGTTTCTTTGTTTTGTTTTTGGTTAAACCATGTGTGTTAGAGTGACTTCATTTCATATGCATCTCCGTGTTTTTAAGTTCTTTATGAAGAATATAAGCTTTAAACTAAAAAACTAAAAAATATAAGGTAGAATGCAAAACAGGAAGTGGGAGTGACGGGTAGAATAAAGGGACTTGAAGTTTATATTTTTCTGTTAATATTTCTGTGGTCACATTTTTTTATTTTTTATTTTGGTGCCTATTCTATTCTACATGCGTGGGGCTGCTGGTGGCGTGTTGGCTTGAGTTTTTCTCATGTTCCCAGTTCTAGATGGGAAGGTTTGAGGTCATTGTCCGTTGTCTTCTACCCGTTCTTGTTGACCATTGCTTTATGGTTTTGGTCTGTCTATGTCTTCAAAAGTTGCTTAAGTTAGATTACAATATTGGATAAAAGTAAACCGTATGACTTGAATCTTCTTATGTGCATTTTTCTTGTGTTTTTCATATTTTTAATGTTGATTTTGTTTCATAATTTAAGTATGATTTTTTTATTATTTGCTTCTTTTGCTTTAGAATTTGTTTAAATGTCCTTTAAATAAATAAATAATAAATAGGAATAAGAATAAATAATAAATAATAATAAACAATAATAAAAATAAAAATAGGTAAAGACTTAGAGTTTATGAATGTTTATACTATCTTTTACATCATTTGTTATTCCTTTTATTATTTTTATTGGTATCATGTTTACTATCATGTAAATTATCTTGAACTATGTTTGATTTTAATTGATTAGTGATATTATACATGTATTAGCCTTCTAATTGGCATGCTTATGTTACTTTTGATCATATATATACATTATAGCTTTTATTTGCCTTTTTTTAATTTCCTAAAAAAATTAGTAAAAAGAAAAGATTTTTAAATTCTTGCCTAGATGTTGGAGCGAATTAAAAATTATGTTTCAAAAGAAAAAAAAATAATTCCAATTTAATGTTGGAGAATTATTAAATAAAGAAATAATAATAATAAAAGAAAATAAATAATGATAATAAAGTTTTTTAACTAAAGGGGGAAAAGATAAATACATAATAATAATAAAATTTTAATGGAAAAGAGAATTAAAAATATATAAAAATATAAAAATTATTAATTTTTGGAAATCATTAAAAACAATATTATTCCAAAAGTTTGTCTAGAAGTTAGAGATTTTTAGAGAAGTTCGTAAATTTTTTAAATCCTAAAATGAAACCCTAAAATAAAACCCTAAAACGAAATCCTAAAACCCTAAAATTAAAACCATAAAATGAAACCCTGAAACCCTAAATAAAACCCTAAACTCAAATCCTTAATATGAAACCCAAAACCCTAATGTGAAACCTTAAAATGAAACCTTAAAACCTTAGATAAAACCCCAAATCTTAGGAAAAACCCTAAACTTTAGGTGAAGTCCAAAACCTTAATCTATTCAAAAACCCAAGACCATCCTAAAATTCAATGATTTATGTGAAAATATTTTAGGAAATAATATGTTCCCAAATGTTGCCTAAATGATGGGATATTTAAGAAATTTTATTTCATTAAGAATTTTCATATAATTTTGTATTTTAAAATAATAAAATTAAATAAATAATAATATATAATAAATAAAATTTTAAATATAAAATGCTGCACCCTAAATTCTGCCTAGAAGTTGGAAATTCATATTTTTTTTTATTTAAGAATCTGATCTAAAATTTGCATCTCATTGTCATTTAGGACACACATTTTATATCCATATTTGCATTTATTACTTATATATATTTGTTTTAAATTATTGATGTTTATGGTTAGCGATGTAATTATTTAATTATTTTTTTAAAAATTTTATCATTTCGAAAGTAAATAAACAAATAAATTTAAAATAATATTTTAATGAATATAATTTTTGGTACTCTACCTAAATGTTAGAGAGTCACCAATAATTATCATTTTCAAATAATATTATTTTTATTTTCTAGGAAATGTTGTGGTAAATCTTAGATAGAAAGGTTTATCTTTGAATTCTACATTTATGTCAAAGAATTTTAAGTATTTCTTTAATTTAGAGATTTTCACAACATTTTTAAATAAAGATTTTTAAATAATTTTATTTTTTTAAAATGAAATAAATTATAATTAAATTTCATATAAAAATAATTTTTGTTCATAGTTATAAATAGCACATGATAATTGGTACCAATTTTATGGGCACTATAGAGATACTAATCCTTCCTTACGTGTAACTAACTCTCGAACCCAATCTTATTTTTATAGACTAAAATTATCTTTTTAATAAATTTTAAACCCATTTTATTATTTTATTAAAAAGATAAAATTTTTAGATGGCCGATCACACCTTAAAAAAAATTGATGGTGACTCCTTGTATTTTCACAATTTTAAATGATTACATCTAGTGATCGAGTCTTTGGACCAATACGTTATGACAACAACAAAATACTCACTATGCTTCACCAGTTTCAAAAACTTACATGCCTCATTCTTCCTCATAAGCTTTTGGTATTCTTTCACAAGAACTACTACATGATCATTCTAGTCTCTTTTTCTCCAACTTTAACCTTTTATTTTCTTGCTTTCTCCAGCATCTTTAGAGTATAACTCTTTCACTTTGAGTTATACCATCACACCAATTATATTGGCAACATCTGGCTTTGACATAGTCTTTTTTTACTCTTAAACTATGATTCACGGTAATATCTCCAAGATATAGCCTTCTTATCTTATATGAGAAGGAGCTTGAGACCTTGAAAATCATTGGTTTCGAAACAAGTTTATTCACATCAATTTTGGCTTTTCATCATAATAAATTGTCATAGATTTAACATTAACTTTAATGGTATGTTGTGTGGTGGAAGCCTCAGCATTTCTCAAAACCTATCATTCTTCATAGAATTCAATCCTATATGAGTCTATTAGCTTTTGCACCTCTTGATGAAATTGATCAAAAGGCTCGATATAGTGGCAAGAAGCCTCATTTTGATATTTGTATGTTTGATTTGTACATATGTTTTACAATAAGTACATGGATCCACCATGTGTATCATGTCAACTTCATGTAAAGCATCAAGTGGTCAACTAAAAAGAGTTTTGATGTTTTCTACCTTCTTATTCACATGACACTTTTTACTTTCATTAAGAGCATTCTTGATGTGGTTTGGCAATGAATTGTCACTAATATTTGATGTTACCTTTCCACTGTTGTCAAAATCAATCAGCCCAGCCTTGATAAGACCTTACACCTTATGTTTTAAAGGGGTGCAATTCTTATTAGAGTGACTAATATTTCAAAAGTGGTAGTCACAATGTACAATGAAATCATAGCACTTGGGATAAGAAGGCTTCAATGGTTCTAAGTGGATTAAGGCATGTAAATGATTTTTCTCTAATTCTTAAAATAGGTCTAAATAAGTCATAGGAATAAGGTTGAATGTGGGCCTTGCTTAGTTATTTTGTGGCTTTCGTGGACTGCTAATTATGTTGCTTGGACATATTTGGGGTTTTACAACTAGTGGAATGGTAAGAATATACATGTTAGTAAGTGGTATGAAAGTTGATTAATAAGCAGGTGGTTAATATGGTTGTGTAAAAAATTGGTAAAGGATTGGTATAGTGTTATTGATGGTAGGATAATATGTAGGAGAAGCTAGTTATTGATATGGGGAATAACTTTTGAATTGTTGTCCTTCAAAGCTCATAGCTTGAACTTTGCTTTCTTTCTTTTTTAGCATTCTATTTTTCTTTGTGCTAATGGTCTTTCTTCCCTTAAGCTTGCCATTCTTGATTGCATTTTTTATAATCTCACCCGAGATCACCATGTTAGCAAAATTTTTTATTGTATTTCCTATCATTTTCCCATAACAAGGATCATTCAAGATACTTATGAATAGCACTGTAATTTCTTTTTTGGTCAAAGGTGGTTGAATTTGAGCAGTCATGTCCTTCCACTTTTGAGTATATTCTTTAAATGACTTTGTCACTTTTTTTTCATACTCTATAATGAAAAACAATCAGAAGCCAAGTCTATAATGTGGCGAAACTATGTAATCGATGCCTAGGCAAGCTCTTTCTAAGAGTGAATAAAGGTTTTGCCCAACTGGACATACCACATCATAACTGAGCTACTAAGGTTATTTTAGAACATGTATATTAGGAGTTTCTCATCACTGGTATAGGTAACTATTTTTTTATAGTACATAACGTCATGTGTAATCAAACACTTAGTACTGTGTACTTTTTAAACTCTGAAACTTTGAACTTTGAGGGGATCATAACATTCGGGACCAAACATAGCCAAACTACATCCATGGAGTTAAAAAAGTTTATTCCCTCAATGGTTCATAACGTTTCCTCGAATAGGTTCTTTTTTTGTTCAAATTTTAAGTCTTCTAAGGCCTTGACTGCCTTTAACTTTAATTTCTCTTTCTTTTTTGGATTATCTAAATTAGGGACTTGAATTGGCTCCATTACCTCTTTTGTAAAAACAAAGTTAACATGTTTTAAAATTGCCCTTTAGTAGGTGTGAATGGCATTCCTTGATAAGTATATGTTACATGAAATGTGAATTATTATAGATGAGCCCTTTGTGTAAATTAGGCTTGATATGGGCTATACCCAAAAAGGTATAAAGGGTCAGCAACATCTTATGATAGGTGGTTTTGTGAGCTAGCATCTTCTTCCACAACTTTACCTTTATTCAGCTTATTTAGGGCCTTTAGTATTTTATTCAATTCTCCTCTCAGTTCCTCTTGGACCCTTTTTATTTTTTCAAGATGGCTTGATCTACATATATTGTTCATTGCCCTTCTCAATAATGTTCAGCAAGCATTGATCGTGCTTTCTTGTTAGCTTGACTATTCTATTCAGTGCTTTAGCCTTTTCATCCATTTCTTCTACCTTACATATTTGTGCTGCTAAACGCTCTATGTATTTATGTCTTTTCTAGTTTTCTCTTTTAACTAGACTTAGTATGAGAATTCCTTATGCCCCTTTGTGAGTGTAACAATGCGATTCCCATATTTAGTTTTTGCTTTAAGTTTTTAATATACATTTTAGGCTTGAGCACATTCATCTTCCATTTTCAAATACTCTTTCTCTAATCTTTCATTCTTATAAGTCAGATCAATGATGTTTATTTCTTTGGCCTTTGTTTGGATACACAGTCTCTTGCGCTCTTAATGTAACTCTACAAACTCATTAATAGTAATGTCACATTCTCTAGCAATCTTTTGGACTTTAACCTCTTGCTTTTCTACCCCAATAGTTATCCTCTTGCATTTTTTTTGTAGCATAAGTCGGGTTTTCGGGTGAAGCAGCACAGTCAAGTTGGGTTTCGATAAAACGCATGGATCCTACTTAAGTTAGGCGTTTCAAAATGATGTCGTTTTTGTTTTATATAAAAGCCATTTTTTTTCAAATTTTCTTTTACTATTGCTTCTCCTTTTATAAGTAAAATCTGATGGTCAGATTCTTTAAAACTTCACCTGAAAGCTATCGAAAACTTGTCAAAGTTTGGGATTAGTCACCAAAAACTAGAAATGATTTGGGAATGGTTGCTAGAAACTGGAAATGGTCACTGTAAACTAGAAATGGTAATCAGAATTTGGGATGTTGTCGAAATCTTACTGAAAAATTTGAATTTCATTAGAAACTTCAATTGAAAACTGAAAATTTTTCAAAAAAAAATTAAAAAATTTATAAAAAAAATACTTTTTTTACGAATTTGGATTCCCCAAATATGTTTCTCACTCAATTTCACTTGAATTAAACTAAAACAAACCTCAAATCCCTAAAACAACCTTTAAAACAAAAAAAATCTCCAAAAAAAAATTAAAACCTTTTTACTACCAAACCTCCATTCATTTTTATTGCTCTTTAATTTCTGTTGCAATTCCATGTGATTGTTGTGTGTCCATTCTTGTTGAATACTTGCCAATTTATAAGGAGAGTATTATGATTTGATAAGGATTCTAAGTAAAAATAAAGATTAAAAATTTTATTATCCAAAAATTTTGAATTAATCTATTTTAAGAAAAAGGTCAACTTAATCCAAACTCCTAAAAAAACCTTATGAATTATCATCCAATAAATTCCAACTAGCCAAGTCTTCTCTTTATTTTTTCCTTGATTTTTTTATTTTTTCCTTTTTTTTCAAAAGGATAAATATAAAATATTAAAAAAATAAAAATAAATAAGAAGATAAATATGAATTCAAATAGAATAAAGATAAATAAATATAAATATAATAGTAAAAATAAAATGAAAATAAATATATCATAAAATTATAAAATATAAATAAAGATAAATACAAAAATAGCTATAGAATATAAATAGATAAAAGATAAATATAAATAGCCAAAAATATGAAATAAAATAAAATAAAATAAAAAACAAAGATTGGGCATTCAGGTCTAAAACCTAATGGAGCCTAATCGATTTAGGCTCAGACTAATGGGGTGTTTACAACTTAAAATTATTTTTTTTCAAAATTTTATTTTAAAGAACATAATTAATGTAAAATTGTTACTCTTAATCTTTTTATTTTGAGTTAAAATGCAAATTGCCATCCTAATATGGATGGATATTGAAATTTATCATTGTACTTCTATTTGATTGAAATTTGCCATTATCCTTTTATTTTTGATGATTTTTAAACCTCACCTAATGGAAAGAGAATATTCCATTAAATATTTCATTTATGTATTTTAAAATTAATTTTGAATTAAAAAATGTATGTATTAAAAAAGTTATTATTGGTTTTTTATGAAATCTATACTAAAAAAATACTTTTAAATATTAAATTTAAAATTTTTAAAAAAAACTAATTCTAATTTATCAAGTAAATAGAAGTGTGGTATAAAATTAGAAAAAGAGAAAAAAATGAGATAAGAAGAAAATAGAGAGAGAGTAGTTAGAAAAAATTAGGATTGACACTATAATTATTTTAGCACCCAAATTGATTATAATGTCAAGTTGCAAAAAAAGAAAAAGAAAAAAAAACACAATGAATTAGACATGTTCATGAGCCGAGTTAAACTGGATTCAAATTAGGCTTAAATAGGATATTAATAGCTTCAAACTTGTTCAAAACCCACCTAACTCAATAATATAGAGCTCATTTTCTATCCACATCTGACCTTAAATGAAAAAATTTTGTTTGATCATATTTCAATTTTTTAAATAAAAATAAAATATATATGAAGTATTAATTATGAAAAAGAAAATAGCCAACAAAATAAAGCTTGAAATGGATGACTTTGTTAATTTAATTTGGTGTTAGGTGAGATTGAATATATGTAAACATAAGATATTAATGTGTACCCATATATTGTTTTATTATCTATTTAATTTTTATATAATATAAATATATATATATATATATATATAAAATTGCCTAGCTGAGATGAATCCAACCCTTAAATGTTATGTCTAAGGTTCGACCCATTTTTTAAAAGAGTCTTCAATTTAAGTCAAGATCCATTTAACAAACTTAATTCCTATCCAAACTTTTTCAAATTTCGAGCAAACTTTTGAATTTGGGTGAGTGACCTGACTTTGGACAAATCTATAATGAATCTAAATAATTTAAGAAATAGATTACTTTTGATATTACAATCATAATAAAAAGAGGTTTTTCCTATGGATTATTAACAAGTCACAAACAATAATTTAATCTTATAAATCAATATTCGTCAAGTATTTATTTTAGTATAAATTTCATGAAAATAATAACTTTTTAATGTGGTTATCTCGTGTATATTTTTACTTGTGAAATATCTATATTATATTTTTAATTTAAAAATATAATAACATAATATTTAACGGAATATTCCATTTCCATTAAACAAGGTCCAAGAATTATCAAAAATAAAAAGTGCAATGACAAATTTAAATCAAATAGAAATATAATTGTAAATTTCAATATTCACCTATAATACGGTGACAAATTTGTCCATTACCCTTTTTTCTTCTTAAATTTGACTTTAAAGACGGTTAACTAAATAGAAATTTTGACAAGTGAAGCCAAAATTTTAATTCAATTATTCTTAAAAATGGAAAAAAAAAAATCTACTTTCATTTCATTAGTATAAGAAATGGCTAACAAAGTTAAAGCCAAAGCCAAAGTCTTAAGACATGACATTTGCATAGAAATAATTGCAATGTTTTGGGAAAGTGCTTATCAAATTCAGAACCATTCACTCTTTGTTTAATCCCTTACTCAAAAGCATTATTAAAATCATTTTAAAAAGAATGAATTTCACGAACTGACTTATATTCACTAGTGAAAGTGACGGCTTTTTAAGTAGATAAAACATTTTTTATCTTCATCTTTTATATTTTTGCGTTATACATATCTTCATATTCATAATTAATAAATATTTTAAATTTATTTTTATTCTAAAATTTTAATAAATACGGAAAATTTTTGTACTTGTAACTCTTTTAAAAATTCGAAAAAAAAAATTTTAGTGTTTATTTTTATCTTATACCTACTTATAATTTTTTGTTGATATATATTTTTTAAATAAAAATATTCACCACAACACAATCAATAAATAATAAACAAAGAGGTTTTTAGAGGTAGAGAGAAAGAAATGCATAGCAAAAAACGTTAGTTCTACTTCTACTAAGTATAGAAGAGACAAAAACATATAACCATAAAGGCTAATTAAACTAAAATAAAAATTTATTTACTAAACTATCTCTAAAACCAAAGTGAAGCCTTTTCCAGAAAGTGAACAGAGTGTTGAGCTTTGGAAATTTATTGGTCGCTTGAGTTTGTTCTAGGCTACTTATTGCAGTAATGGGCCAGTGACCTCTGAATCGTTTCTGTCCGTTGATGAAACCATTCCTGACCGCAGGATGTGGGAACCAGGGTACTTTCGTCCGTTTGTGGTCTTTGTTCTGGGGCTTCTTCGGAATTGGGCTGATTGGACTACGTCATTGGGGGAGACGAGTTGAACGTGTATTGGATTTATCAGTTACTCCCTGTTGCCTGTTTTGGGATGAGGTTAGTACATACAACCGCCAGTATGGACGAATCAGATTGTGCCCTCGGAGGGCATAACTGTCTTATCAACAAATATTGACGTCACAATCTATGATTTTCTGTTCCTTTTTGAGCGGCTTTAGGTGGTACTAATTAGGGTTGGACGATAAATAAGCAAAGATCAACCACTTTGGTTAACACGCCCAATTTCTGTGAATTACTTGAATCTTCTTTAGGGATTATTATCTCGTGGATTTGGTAATAAAAATCAAATGTCTATTATTAGTTCAATAAATCAACAATAAAAAAATGTAATCAAATAAATAAGAATGAGTATTATATTATTTGTTTTTAATTTTTTGTTTAATAAAAAATTTAAAATTATATATAATTTTATTTTTATTTTCAAAATTTAATATCGATATTTATTTTTATTTGAGTACAAAAATAAAATTTTTATTAAATTTGAATAAAATTGACAACATTAATTTTTCTATATTAAACTTAAAAAATATTTGAATAGAAAAAACAATAAAATATATTAGTTAAATTCATACTTAATTATTTTAATTTTTATTTCATTAAACATTTTAATATTTTACATTATTATCATCAGTTAAATAAATAATACGATATAAATACTCAATAAAATTATATCACATATTATAAATATCTAATTATCATTATTTTAATTATTGCTACGTTAATAAAAAATTTTAAAAATTAAAATTTGATCTAAAAATAAAAGAAAAAGTTGAAAAAAATAAAACGAAAGGATCGGGACGAGAGAGAAAGGGGGCAAGTGGAAGGGGAGGTGCTCTTAGTTGTCTTGGGTCGAATTGATGTTGATCCTATTAGGACCGGTTTACCTCGGACCTAGTAAACCGACATGAATATGGCTTAAACGAGCCAGGTCGATGTCAATACTCCAAATCCAAAGCAAATCGACCCCGATCTAGTCTTGGGCTGATCTATCACTGCCAACGAGGTCTTCCCCTTTCCCCTTCCTTCCCCACTCAATTATTTCCCTTTCTTTATTTTTTATTTTTTAATTTTGAATTAAAAAATATATTTTTTAATTTTTCAATTTTTTATTTAAATGCCGATAAGGTTATTAATTATATGGCGATTATAAGATATTTGTATCACATGTCATAATTTTAGTGGATATTACTATCACATAAATAATTTGATTAACAATGTTAATTTTGAAGTATAAAAAAATTGACAAAATAAAAATTTAGATATTTAACTGTAAATTTTATTTTTAAAATATCAAATTAATAAAATATATATATAATTACAGTTTTATTTTTATTCACCTTGTATATAGATATGTTAATTCCGATAAATTGCGACGTGTTAAACAATTTCTTTTTAGTTTATATTATATAAAATATAATTACTGATAGAAAAGTAATTCAAATCTAACTATTTAAGTAAAGACACGTTGCATGTTGATGATCCAATTATCCAAGCACATTTTTTTTTTATGTTTCATTCACTATCGTGAAATTTCTCCTTTTTGTTTGGACCTGACAGTACAACCTTGCAATAATGGAGCCCAAATTCATAGATTGGTTCATTTGGTGTGGGACTTGGGAGGGATTGGATCAGTGAATACATTTATTGGGAGTGTTGGATTCAATAGAATACATGAACTTCAAGGAATTTAGAGATCTCATCAACACTTGCATCACGACTCGCGGGTGAAAATTTAAAATTAAGGGTATTTCTGTTAAAAAAATAATAATGACAAAATTTAAACTTAAGGATATTTCTGTTTTTCTATATTTCTACAAAACAATTTTTTTTTTTTTAAGTTTCAAATGCATTTAAAAAAATACTCACTCAAATAATTTTTTATTTTTTTATTTTTTTTAATTATATCAAGAAGGTAAAATTTTAATATAAATAAAAAAAATTAATTTCAAATTAGACTCTTGATATCCCTCAAACACTTTAACCACTAAATTAAAAGTTTAGAAACCTATTTTCACCTACATAGTTCATGCACCAAAATCTGGTAATGAGAAAAAAAAACATTTTATTGCATGAAAAATCAAATTATATATTAAAAGAGATTATAACATGACCTCATTTTTGTGTAGATTTAGTAATTTGAGATACAAATTACTAATTTGATATAAACGCAACACAAAATTAAGCGAGATTGAATTTTGTATATAATCATGTTTGTGCCATTAGCGCGTCTACTTTATGACAACAAAAATTTCGTGTTTTACGTGGATTAATTCATCTAAATCAGTTATAGTCCATTTAGATAAATTAATACAGTCAAAATGCTCTTAAAAAACTTGAATTATTTCGGAAAATCTATATAAGCCTTTTAAGTGCTATTTTTAGCCCACGGAAGTCCCAATTTGGTTGGAATCTGGTCACGCGACATACCTGTCCAGGAGGTTTTCAGGTGGATTTAATGACATAAAAAATAGTGCGTCATTTCCAATAGTCAAGTAGTCTGTTAATAAAATTTTATCTTTTTAATTTTAATAATTTAAAATATTAAAAAATATATTTTTTTAAGATAAAAAATATTGGACATTTGGCAGTAGTTAAAAAAAGGAAAAAACAAGGAAAAATAGATAGGGAATATGGTTTGGAGGTGCAGACAAAAAAAAAAAAAACGGAAGAATACATAAAAGGAAAATCATTCCCAAAAACAAAATCTTAAACCTAAGAAAAAAATCAAATGCGGAAGAAAAAACCCTAAAAACTTAAATCAATTTGAATAGGACTCTAATAGAGTAAGAGAAGACTGAAAAGGATTTACGGAGGCACCCATATGTGGTGAAAATGAAAGATTTTTAGCCTAAGGTTAGAGATTAGAAAAAACATAAAAGCTTAGCAGGTTTTTCTCTTTGATTTTGAATGACAAATGAAAAAGTGTTTATTCATAAAAAAACAGCGTGATCCATTAGTAGGGTGATGAATTCTTAAGATTAAAAAAAAAAAAAAAAATCTTCGTCAAACAACTTTAATCGCAAATGAAAAAGTTGATGTCCCTGTTTCAGTCAATTGGTGAGCCCTTTTTCTTACCCTTTCGTGTGGACAGTGTGTATTCTTTGAAGTGAATGCCACGACATTGGATCTGGCTTGATGTGGTTATTTACTATTTTCTGACATGAAATGGTCACAAGATTGATAAGTCAGGATAAATTTTTATTCCATTAGAATTCAACTCAATTTTATAATTATAAAATTTGAATTTGATTTGGTTCAAAATTTTTTTATTTTTTTCATATTTAAATTTAATTTAATTTGATATTATATAAATCGTATTCAATTTGATTCGATCTAAAATTAATAAAATATTATTTTTTAAATATAAATATAAATAAATATATATAAATAAAAAATTAAAAAATAATTTTTATATAATATCAAATCAAATTTACTTAAAATTTGAATTCGATTCGACTTAAATTTTTTTTTAATAATATTCGATTCAACTAGATTCGAAATTCATTATAAGATCGAAA
This sequence comes from Durio zibethinus, assembly GCF_002303985.1. The sequence goes on along the minus strand of NW_019168470.1, from coordinate 18,895,166 downwards.
CTTATCACAATCCATTGAATTTGGGTTGGCCTGTCAACCCTAAGTGGTCCTTTGAGTTGTAAATTTAATTTTTCATAGCACAATTGAAAATTTTGTTACCTGCGATTTTCTGTGGGGCTTTTTCTTTTTTTTTTTAGGGTACTATTTTTATGGCAGGAAATGGTCCCCGATGTTACGTAGATATTAGTCCAAAAGTTTATTATCGAATTTATCCATTATAAATAATTTATAATACTTTATTTATTCATGTTATTGTCTAAAAAACTTTATTTTAAATAATAATATTTTAATGTAGATTTATTCTATTAATATATATTGTATTGCAGTATAATTGAGGTCATTATTTTATGTATTAAGAAACTTTTATGGCGGTAGATTCATCAATGACAATGCGTTAATTTATGGTGAATGGGTTGGTCGAAGGGAGATGATTGTATCAACAATATCACTTTATCTTCGAAAGTAGTTCGAAGGAAAGACGCCCAAATGTAACTACTCTCTGGACAAGGCTAAAAGAAAAGATTGGAAGAACAACTTACGGAGTTCTCTGAGCAATGCGCTTATTATAAGAATCAAATGCACGAGACTTCCAGGGATTTAAAAGACTAGATTTATCCGGCGACTGGATGTTGGACAAAGGTTTTTCTGGGTTGGGGCTCAGCTTGACTTGAATTATTATTTAATTAGTAATTATTTATTTTTATTTACTTTTAAAATATATTTAACATATTATTAAAAATTAATTTAATTTGCAATCCGTATGATGCACAGATCATTTTCATTTTATTTAAATATTAAAAAAATATAAATTAATATTATTTAATCATTTACATGTTTAAAAATATATAATATATAAATAAATATAATCAAGATATCAAATCATAATAAAAAATAATTTTTAATTAAAAAATTGATACAATTTAGAATATACTATACTAATATTAGAGAAAGAAAAAATCCAAAAAAAAATGGAAAAGATAGAAATTAAATTGAATTTCCGTTATCTCAATTTTTTTTTGTAAATAAAATGAGTGTTATAACTTTGATGAGGAGGAAGTATAGAAAATTACAAACTTTCATATAAAGTAATAATTAACAGGCCATTTATATTATATATAATATGATACCTTATCGTTTGGTTATTATTAATTATCAAATAACCTCGCAATTTTTAGAAAAAACGACATTGATATAAAAGTATATGTATATAGAAAAGAAGTCTTTCGTCCTTCACTCTTATCTTAAACAATTGAATCTCTAGCTCTTTTAGCGAATCATCCAACAAAACACAAATTAACTGATTATTTCACAAACATATAAATGATATAGTTACAAATTACAATTTTTCTCAAAAAAAAAAAAAAAGATGGATGGCTGTGACTATGAGTAAAACACTAAAAAATTTTTATTGACGCATTTCATTGCTATTTCCGATATAGAGTTGGAAATAATAATGATAAAATAATAGATAATTGTGACTGTGATTGAATTTTTAAAATAATCTAATGATAAAGAAATTAAAAAATAAAACTTGTCTTTCAAATTCAAACTAATAAAAGATAAATCTAATCAATTTTAGTGGAGATAAGTATTTAAAATTTATGATGCATATATATATATATATTTTAAAATTTCGCTAAATTTTTAAAAAAAAAAACAATGATAAATTCTAAATTTGATATTTTTGAATTCAAATTTTGTACAAAATTTTCAATTTTTCATAGATTTTCGTTTTGAATTTAAATAATTTATTAAATGTAATTATTTTATAAATCAATTTTAGCAATAATATATCTAGGAAATTTTTAAATTTAAAAAGATATATATTTAGATTATTAAAAATCTTAAAAAATAATATATCTAAATTAGATTTTATTGCTAACAATTTAAAAATTATCCATGTAGATATATATTTGAATAATTAAATAATATATAAAAATGATCATTTATTTAAATTTTGAAAGTATAATTAAATAAAATTTTAAATATATATTTTTTTGATAAATAGCTTAAAATTAAACAATATCTTAGGTGTCATTATAGAAAAATTTTAAGAATTTTCTTACCTGTAAAAAAAAAAAAATCATTCACTTAAGTGCCCATATAAGCAATTTTTACCATGTACTTTATATGTTATTTGATATATATATATATATATATATATATGAGATTGGTGCTTGTTTGAATTCTTCCTACTACTTCTATATGTTTTATAGAAAATGGAAATTGTTAATTAATCATAGTATATTTGACTTTGGCCTTAGCATTAACTCAAGCACTAAATAGTTGTGTGAGGTTAGTTATTTCACTTTCAAAATTTACAAACCCAAAAGAAGTAGAAATGTTAAATTACTTTAATTTTGCTTTAGAATTAGTTTCAAATGCAATTAAGATGATAGTAGATTTTTTATACTAAAAAGAAAGCTTATCTGAATTAAATCACATAATTCTTTTGTAAATTGGTGGTTACATCACATAATTCTTTTGTAAATTGGTGGCTATGCAGAGATTTGCATCTGATTTTCTTTCAAATTACATATTCTTTGTTGTTGGGAGGGTTGGTTTAAGTATAGATTTGATTGTTCAAAGGATTGAATTTGTTCTTGAATATGATAAGAGAAGTAATCTCATAGATCTTTTGCATGCATAGAGAGAAATCAGAGTTCATAGAAAGGTAATGTGAGACTATTGTATATGAACTTGCTTATTGAAATTCCTTTATCTAAATATTTTTCAATTTAAGTTAATTATTGGGTAAATTTGTTTTGATGAACATTAACTGTTCAAGGTGCTAATTCATGTGTTTAATCTCATTGAATTGATAAATCGAAGATAATAAACTTAAATAATCATATAAACTTAAATATCTAGAGTCACCAAACTATCATATAAATCTAAATAAAAATAATACCAAAATCAAGACAACTATCCTAGCTATGATAAATCTTTCTCAAATGCAATTTCGTTTTCTTTCCACCCTTCTTAGCAATAGACTTGGTGACCTTGGTAGTAGATAGGTCTTTCTTTTCAACAGTCTTGATGACACCAACAGCCACAGTTTGACGCATGTCCCTGACAGCAAAATGTCTAAGAGGTAGGTAGTTGTAGACATCGACTTTGTCCGGGTCTACTGTATCCATTTTAGTTTAATATTAATAATAATAATAATAATAAAATATTTAAAATATATAATAATTAAAAAATTAAAAAAAAAAGAAAAAGGGAAACGAGACAGAAACCAGGGGCTGGTATGACACTACTGTTGCCTCTGTCCAACCCCTGACAGGCCCCCTGTCAGCCCTCTGACCAGCTCCATGACAAGCTCCATGTTCAGCCCACCTACAGCCACCCTACAGCCACCCAGATCCCCCTAATTGAAGCTCTTTAAAATCCTCAGCCCCTTTCCCCCTCAGTTCTCACGGATACTCTCTGAAAAACCCTCGAGCTCAAATGAACTAGCCCCCCTTAAAACACTCTCAATAGCCCCAGACAGAACCCTCATTCCCACGCATAAAAAATCCAAAATTTCAAACAACATTCCCTCAAATACCCCAAATAGAAAAAATGAAACAGATCTACACAAAAAAAAAAAACACAGTCCTCCCCGTAGGGAGGAACCTCAGCGCCACAGTCGCCTGAAACAAGAGAGAGAAATCATCAGTTTAAGTCGTCTGAAAAAAAAAAAAAAGAGAAAAAGAGGAGAGATCAAAAACATTGAAGATCGATTCACAATTGTCAAGGCATTTTCAGGCCAAACGAATGTCGAATCTGGAAAGAGGGCGTTGAGAAGAATTTTTGATGACTTTCTGCCCATTTTTCGATCACCGACAACCACCACCAATGGTGACCCATACGACGGTCGATGCAACATCCTGCACCGGATTTGACGAAAGCCAGAGAAGCCCCAAAGCCCTTTTTTCTGTGAAATGAAACAAACTGAGGAAAAAAATCTGGTTTTTATAGAAAACATAGGGGCAAAACGACGTCATTTTGAGCATAGGACCAAAACGACGTCGTTTTAAGCGTAGAGGATCCGCGCATGGGCCGAACCCGACCCGAATCCGTGCAACCCGACCCGACGATCTGCTTCAGCCAACCTTGAACTGGTTCAGACAAATCGCTAGTGAATCAATTCGAACCGCTAAATTGTCGAACCGTTGATTGAACCATCGAACCGGTTAGACCAGCCCAGACTAGTGTTGACCAGACCGTTAACCGGTCCGGTTCAGGTAAAAAAAATTTTTTTAATTTTTTTATATATTATTATTTTTGTTATTTTATATTTATGCATGATAAATGTTTAAATTTATTAGGATAAATATCTAATTGTTATTAATAATAATAAAATGAAAATAATATAGGATAATAACTAAAAAAAATATTAAAAATGTTTAAATAATAATAATAATGAAATAAGCTTTTTATTTTTCCTACCCAAATGTTAGAGGGAATAAAAAAATATTTTTTTAAAGAAATAATTCTATCTAGATGTTGGAGAATTATTATTAATAAATTTTCATAAAAAGAAATATATAAGATTTTTTTATTAGTTTTCAAAATTTATAAAAAAATTGAACTTGCTCCGAAAGTTCGCCTAGATTATAGAGATTTTTAAAGATGTTCACGTTTTAATTAAACCCCCAAACCCTAAACTTAAACCCTAAACCTTTACCCTAAATCTATTTCAAAACTTTAAGGATACGTGTGAAAATCCCACATGAAATGGTTTGTTCCCGAATGCTTCCTAAATGATAGGGTATTTAGGAAACTCAATTTCATTAAGTTTTTCACACGAGTTTTTAATTCACATTAATAATAAGATTAATAAATAAAAAGTATAATAAAAAATTAGGATCTTAAATATAAACAGTCGTACCTAAGCTCTGCCTAGATATTGGAGAGTTGGGGTTATCTCATTATATTTAAGAATCTAACTCTTAAATTGTATTTCATTTTACATGATATTCATTAGTATACATATGTTAGCATGTTATCATCGATAATTGTTTGCATTATTCTCTCTTTAATTTACTGTTCGATGATAAAATATTTTATAATAAAAAAGAATAATACTTTTAAAAAAAATATTTTTTTTGTGATATTATAAAATAAAATAAAAATAACATTCCAAAAAAATAGTTCTTGGTACTCTGTTTAGATGTTGGAAAGTCACTAACAAATATTTTTTATAAAGATTGTTATTTCATTTTAAGGATTATTGTGTTAAATCTTAAGCGAAAAGAGTTATTTTAAATTCTGCCTAGATGTTGAAGATTTTAAGATAATTCTTTAACTTAAAGATTTTTTCAATAGTTCTAAATAAAAAATTTTAGCAAAATTTTATTTTTTTCAAAATGAAGGGAATTAGTGTTAAATTTCAAATCAAAATCATTTTTATCCAACACCGAAAATAGCGCGTAATTAAAATGGTATCAATTTATGGGCTTTGTGGGGGTGCTAATCCTTCCCCATGCGTAACCGACTCCCGGACCTAACTTGATTTTTTATAGACCAAAATTTATCTTTTTGATAAACTTTAAACCCGTTTTTATAGTTTTATTAAAAAGATGAACTTTTGGGTGGCCAATCACACCCTAACAAAGATTGGTGGTGACTCCCTTTTATTTCTCTTGATTTTAAAACACATTTACGTCTTGTGATCCCAAAACCGTTATGACAGCTTGGCGACTCCACTGGAGATATTATTCGAGAGTCAAGCCAAAACTTTTAATTATGCGCTATTAAGAATTGTTGGATTTAATTGGTTTTATTTGACATTTTATTTAATCTCCTTTATTTTGATTTTTCAAAAATATATATGTTAATGAATAAAATAAATTGTATGTTAGTTATTAATTTATTTTGATTTTGTGGTTATGATTTATTCATGTTATTTTAATTAATAAATTATTTTGTACACATTTTGTATATTCATGCATGAGCTCTAGACTCAGGCTCTATCCCTTTTAAGAGGGAAGTGAAGTAGCTATGCTCTCGTGAGGTGATAACCTCCGCATTTGCTAGTGAAACACTTTCACTCAGATTGAACCTATTCCATTAGTAGCCTGTAATGGGTGAAGATCGGGGAGCCTTACCAGTCTATAATGGACGATGATGTGAGGAATAGTCTGGGAACCTTTAGACACGTAAATCTTAACCCGACATATAGTGAGCCGTAAGGTCCAACTTTAGGATAGAGCCACACTATCTTTTTTACAAGAAAATTACCTAAATTAGGACACTATGTATATTTTGTTATGACGTATGTTATACTTGTTCATTCATTTACTCATTTTTATTTATTTGTTTTATTTACATTATTGATTTGTTTTATTGTCTTCAATTTTGTTGCATGCATCATATAGGTACCATATTTCTAGAAGGTATTATTTTGGATCAATCTTCAGTAAGAAAAACTTTTAAAAAATCTAAAAGATGTCGTATATGTGTAAGAGCTACTTAGAGGTCAAGAGCCATTCAGAAGGTACTTAAAGGAAAGAAAGAGATTGCTTAGTAGATGGTCACATATCGGTGGTACCATAGTCAGTGCATATGGATCTTAGTCAGAATAATATATCAGAATTTGAAGTCATTTGAAAACAATGAAGAACAAAGAGAAAAGAATCTTTTTTCAAGAAATATGAAGATGTGGCACTGCTTATGTCAGTAAAGGTTGATGAACAACTAATGAGAGCCACAATACAGTTTTGGGATCCATCTTATTGATGCTTTGTATTCAACGAAGAAGACTTGGCTCTCACAATTGAAAAATATTCTTCTTTACTTCGGGTAGAGTCTACCAATCAAGATAAGATCTATTAGAAAGAGCATAAGATTACTGGATATAGAAAGAAGTCAGTCAAGATCATGCAAGTAGAGGTTAAAGAGATAGACAAGCACAAGAAGGAAAAAAATAGGGTTGAGACCATTCCATCAGCTTTTCTGCTTGAGTACATAAAAAAGTATATTGATACTGATCAGGGGTTAGATGTGTTTGCTTTGGCCGTATATGGATTGATGATATCTCTAAGGTTTTAGGACATATAGAAGCATCAGTGGTTGATTTCTTTGAACAATTAAATAAAGGTATAAACCCTTCACCAACTATTTTGGCAGAGACTATTAAATCACTTAATTTTTGTCAAAAAAATGGTGAAAGACCATTTTTGGGGAAAAAGAAAAGACATCTTTTTAGCCATTCTCCATTCATTTCAGTCATATCAAGAAGTTTATTGCTAAAGAATGGAGGAAAGATTGGACAAAAGGTCAATGGTTGGCATTCTTTTTGAAGTTCACTAATGAAAACGTCACATAGAGGGTACCGTGGATGTTTCTGATGGCCATCTTATATAGTTGTGGAGATAAGTAATGGGTATCTTTGTTAAGAATATGGGAAGCAGTGAGTTACGTGCCTCTTATGGTTCAAAGACAATATGACTCACAGTAGTTCATCCCTATGACTCATAGGCTCGGTTCACTCGAGTTTGATTATGGAACACCCGATTACGTAAAAAGGGTTCATGAAATCATTAAAGCATGAAAACAGGTCAACTGAATGAGCCCAACTAGATTCACAGATAACATTGCGAAAGGTTACTTTACGTGAAGAATGAAAAAGGTTAACAAAATTAGGCTTCTACCAGTCGATGTTTCATAAAAGTTGCCAGCGCCTGTTTTAGTACCGATATTGTTAACTTTTGAGATCGCTCAACGAGAGTTTGAAATTGAAAAGAAAAGGTTAGAGAAAAAAATGGCTATGATGGATCATGTTAACCAATTGAGATATGATTTAATGATGAGAGATGATACAGTATAAAAGTTGACTAAAAAATGAAAAGTATTGAAAGAGGATCTGTAAAATTTACATCAAGAAAATAAGAAATTAAGGTTGGATAGTAAACCTTTGAAGGGATCTAAAAAGGACGTGAAAGAACTATAAGATATGATGGAATATTGGAAGAACAGAGCTCGAGAGAACAAAGAAATGATCTCCACACTCACCAAAAAATAGCATGAATGGAAAAAAAAACTTTCAGGAGCTTTTGAAAAGGTAGTAAGGCACCAAAGAGAAAGTGAAAAGCTAAAAGCTGAACTAAGAAGGGAACAAAATAAGAACTTCGATTTGCAAAATGAAAAAAAAGCCTTAGAGGATGAATTAATGAGCTTGGAGCTTCAATTGACAAGCAATCAGAGTCACATAGACAAGATTTTGATTGAATGACAAGAAAGAGAGGATTATTGAGCTCGCACTTGCAATACGAAAGTGGATGCTAGAGAGATATGGAAAGTAAAAAGTTTAGGGAGGCAGCAATACATCGAACATCCGACTGCTCAAATCTACAAGGCTGTTCGAAAAGCAAGCAACATGATTGAAAAGGTAGAAAAACTGGAACGAGAAATTATACCAACCCAAAGACACAGTCAAAGATTACTGCACTTTTTGTATGAAGCTAAGGAGCAATATGCTTAAATCAAATGTTTTTATGGCTTTAATGCAAGAATGATCGGATGATGTATAAAGACTCCCATAGTTAATGAATATTTTTTTTTTGTTTCGATCGATCCAAGACAGTAACTTAATTGGCATTTCATTTATTTCATGCATGCGTTTTCATAAATGTAAATACTAACAATAATATCAACAACATTATATCATGCGATCTAATTCATGGTTAATAAACTAAGGTTCAAAGATAGCAAAATCGAGGAATCAAAATTCGTCAATTTCGCATAGATATAATACTCGTTCTCAGACTCGAGCCATGGAAAAAGAGAATATAGCCAGATTTGAAAGGGTTGAAATGGCACAGGATGAGATACAAGAAAGAGTGATGGAAATACAACAAAGCATTGAAGCATAAATGGTTGAATTAAGACAACTGTTGATTGGTTTAATGAAAGGAAAAAAAGTCACTGACGCATCAAGAATAGGAGATGAGGTTAATATGGAAAAGCCATTATACCCTTCGGGATTCACTCCACCTCAGGTTCAGGTTCAAGTTCCTCGGGGTATACACATACAACCACCAAGTGCACAGCCATACCCCTATGTCAATTATTTTGTAAGTCAACAACCGTCCATTTAAATACTAATTCGAGACCCATCCCAGTTGATCCCATTATAGTATCGAATCTTGATGACCCTGTTGAACAAGAGAAGTCTCAGAAAATGTCAGAACCTGTTATAAATTCAAAAATTTGAAATAAGTATGACCAACTCGAAGAGAGGCTCAAAGTAGTTAAAGGTAATGACATTTATGAGGTTATTGACGCTAATGAGCTCAGCCTAGTGCTTGACTTGGTTATCCCACCAAAATTTAAGACCCCAGATTTTAAGAAATAAAATGGAACAAAGTATCTTTCTACTCATATCACCATGTTTTGTAGAAAGATGACAGGTCATACCCATAATGACAAACTATTAATACACTATTTCCAAGAAGTTTGACTGGTTCAGCAGTTAAATGGTACGTGCAATTAGATCGAAGTAAGATCCATTCGTGAAAAGACTTGGCCAAAATTTTTTTTACTCAATATAAGCATGTATTGGATACAGCCCCTAATAGGCTGTCATTACAAAATATAAAGAAGAAATCGACAAAAACCTTCAAGGAATACGTACATCGATGGAGAGATGCAGCAGCCCAGGTCTAACCTCCACTGACTGAAAAAGAGATAACTGTGCTATTTGTCAATACATTGAAGGCCCCGTATTATGACAGATTAGTGGGGAATGCCACGAAAAACTTCTCTGACATGGTAATCTTAGGAGAGATGATAGAAAACGATATCAAAAATGGTAAAATTGAAGGGTCCGAAAAGAAAATAGCAACTTTAAAGAAGAAAAAGTAGGAGACACATGCTGTCACTCATAGAAATCCTTCACACCATCCTTTTGTCCCATATAATCCATACCCCCCTTACTACCCTACCACCAACCAAATCTCTCAACAACCATATCATTATTGAGCACCCCAACAACCGCTACCCAAACCAAGTTTTAGCCCTCAACCATCCAATTACACCTTTGCACCTCCAATTCGATCATTTACTTGACCAACCTACCCAAACAGCAATAAAAAAAACTCACAAAATAATAACAATCGAAAAAAACCTCATTTTGACCCAATTTTCAGGTATTACACCGATTTGCACCCTCAATTAATGATAGGCCACCTTGTCACTCATACTTATGTGAAACTATTAAAATCACCTTACCCAAGTTGGTATGATCCTAACGTCAAGTGCGATTATTATTACGGAGTTATAGGACACTCTACTAAAAATTGCATGACATTTAAACACAAGGTGCAATGTTTGATAAATGATGGGCTTTTGTCTTTTGATACTAAATTCAAGCTAAGCGTCAGTGGAAACCCTTTGCCAAATCACACCGAAAGGGAAATCAATATGGTGGGTAAAGAAAAATATATGAAGATCAAAAGATGCACGGATGAAGTGAGGACCCTTTTTGAACGGGTGTATGACTGTTTGTATGAGACGGGCATAATTCAACCATTATTTTTGGATGACAATGGAAGTCATGAAGACCCTGACCATTTTTACAAGTATTATGGAAAAATAATTGGACATTCGATCCAAAGTTGTGAGGTCTTTAAGCAAACATTGCAGAGCTTGATGGATGAGGCCATCATTGAGTTCTATGATGAATATGATGGGAATAGAGTGAATACAGTGGGTGACGAGCATCCTGGAAAGTTTTTTATCCCCAAACCTCTCACTGTCTAGTATGATGAGAAACTAGAGCCCCTAATTGAGAAAACTATCTCCTTTTCTATGACACCAATGACCATTTTATCCCTAGTCCATTCTCTTATCAGATCGACAAAGCAATCCCATAGAGATACGATTATGATGTAATAATACGAGGGCCTGATATGACCTCGAATAATCTAAACATGAAGAATACTGCCAACATAGCAAGAATAAGAGGAATGACCCAAAGTGGTCGAATTTATACTCCTGAAATATCAGAAAGGGCCAAGAAAGGGAAAGGCAAGATAGAAGAAGAAGACACAAGGGAAAGCCAAGATTCTCAACCGGTGATAAGCTCTAAAGTACAAGTTAACAAATTGATATTAGAAAAAGAAGCTTGTGAGTTTCTAAAGATCATCAAACATAGTAAGTATAGTACGATTGACTAGCTGAATAAACTGTCAGCTCGTATTTCCTTACTGTCACTATTACTAAATTTTGAGCCGCATAGGAATGCTTTATTGAAAGTGCTCAACCAAGCTTATGTTGAGCATAACATTTCTGTTGATAAGGTAGAACACATAGTTAGAAATATTATAGCCTCAAATTTTATCATCTTTAATGATGATGAAATCCCTCCGGAAGGATGTGGCAGTGTTAAGGCTTTATATGTTACTGTCAAGTGCAAGTCCCACACTATGGCTATAATGCTGATTGACAATAAATCATCCATTAATGTTATGCCTCTGAACGACATTGTCAAAACTTCCAGTGGATCTCTCTCATATGTGGAATAGTCATATGATTGTAAGAGCATTTAACGAGGTACGAAGAGAGATAATTAAAGATACATAGATCTTATTATAGATCGATCCTTGTATCTTTAATGTCATATTTCAAGTAATAGACATAACTCTTGCATATAGTTATCTACTTGGAAGACCCTGGATTCATACAACCAGAGTTGTACCTTTATTTTTACATTAAAAGATAAAATTTGTAATGAAAGGAAAACAAGTTTGTATAGATGGTGAGGATGATTTATTGGTAATAAAGACCTTAACAACTCCCTACGTTGAGGCAATAGAAGAAACGATAGAATGTTTTTTCAGAGCTTTTGAAGTACCAAACGCTACTTACACAAGAGAATGGTCAAGGATACTGATCTTTTAATTGTTAAAAGCCATAAATACGGTGATCAAGCAGACTGTTGGTAAGGGTTGGCGAGCCAGGCAAGGCTTAATGAAAGCTCTACAAGAAATAGCAAGAGCATTATACCCGATTGAAAATAAAGAAAGATGGGGGTTAGGCTATAAGTCTACGACTGCTGATAAAAAAAATGTAATGCTAGAAAAGAAAGAAAAGAGAATGGCATGCCTCAAAAGATAAAATTTAATTGATGAAAAAATGGTGTTCCCTTATTTGTATGAAACTTTTTGTTCAGTCAAGCATGTCTATACTGGGTCGACAGGAGTTGAATAAGGGGGACTGGTAATGAGATTAGAAGAAGCTTTCTCGTGATTTCAAGTGGAAGCAGATGAAGGAGTCATGCAAGATGAAGAGATCTTTTTTCTTTTTTAAGAGACTCAAAGAATGGTGTACCATTTTTATTGTCCTTGAACCTTTTAACTCAAAAATTCCAATTGCTTCTGCCCAAGAACATGTGGAGGTTAAGTGTATGGGCTTACTTTCATTGTCTTAATAAAATGATGAATGCAATGCATTTCACTTATACCATGTTCTATATTTTTAATTTTTCTTTCATTACCATTCTCTTTCCCTTACCAAGATCAATATATATTTTTTTGTGATTATACCCATTTTCAGGTTTTCTAATAATGAACATTATGGATGACCAAGGTAATAACACTAGGTTTGATTTTGAAAATTTGACTCACATTAACGAGCTTGATAACGATGTTGATTCAAAAGACTATGATTTACCTCATGATCTGTTGAAATGGATGGAACAAAAGAAAAAAATTATAAAACCCCACCAGGAATCGACTGACCCATTAAATTTGAGAGATGGTGATAATAAGAAAGAAGTTAGGATTGGTACTTCACTATCACCGATTGAGAAGCAAAAGTTGGTGAATCTGCTGCAAGAGTACGTGAATGTATTTGTATGGTCTTACCATGATATGCCAGGACTTAGCATTGAGGTGTTAAGCATAGGTTACCTTTAAAACCAGAATACCAACTAGTACAGTAGAAGTTGAGACGCATGAAGCCAGAAATGTTACTGAAGATAAAAGAAGAAGTAAAAAAGTAATTTGATGCTGGTTTCTTAGAAGTAGCCAAGTACCCTGAATGGGTAGCCAATATAATCCTAGTTCCTAAGAAAGATAAAAAAGTTAGAATGTGTGTGGACTATCGAGATTTAAATGGGACTAGCCCAAAAGATAATTTTCTATTGCCACATATTGATACCCTTGTGGATAACACTGCTAAGCACTCCACTTTTTCATTCATGGATAGGTTCTCTGCTTCAATCAAATCAAAATGGCTCATGAAGATATGGAGAAAATTACATTTGTGATAATATGGGGCACGTTTTGCTATAAAGTTATGTCTTTTGGGCTAAAAAATGCTGGTGCCACATATCAAAGAACGATGGTCACTCTCTTTCATGATATGATGCATAAGAAGATAGAGGTATATGTTGATGATATGATAGCTAAGTCTTAGGAAGGGGAAGATCATGTTGTTAATCTCAGAAAGCTTTTTGAAAGATTACGTAGATACCAGCTCAAGTTGAATCCAGCCAAATGCACATTTACTGTTAAATTTAGAAAATTGTTAGGGTTTATAGTCAGTGAAAGAGGTATAGAAGTAGACCCTGATAAAATTTAAGCTATTCAAGAATTGTCAGCACCACACACGTAAAGGGAGGTGAGAGGTTTTTTGGGGCGATTGAATTATATTTCTCGCTTCATATCCCAACTTACCTCGAAATGTGATCCAATCTTTAGGTTGCTTCACAAAAATAATCTTGGTGAATGGGATGAAAAATGTCAAAATGCATTTGAAAAGATTAAAGAGTATTTGATAAGCCCATTGGTGTTGGTTCCACTAGTTGCAAGAAGACCATTGATTTTATATCTAACGATTCAAAAAAATCGATGGGATGTGTATTGTGGCAAAGAGATGAAACTGGCAAAAAAGAGCATGCTATATACTATTTGAGTAAAAAGTTTACAGAGTATGAGGCTAAGTACCCCCAAATAGAAAAAATATGTTGTGTCCTAGCTTAGACTACTCGTAGACTCAGACAATACATGCTCTACCATACGACATGGCTAATATCAAAATTGGATCCCATCAAGTACATTTTTGAAAAACTATCTTTATCAGACAGGCTTACGAGATGGTAGGTCATGCTTTCAGAATTTGATATTATGTATGTGACACAAAAATCCATAAAAAAGAGTGCAATTGCTGATTTTCTTGTTGATCGAACTATAGAAGATTATGAACCTATGAAGTTTAAGTTTTCAGATGAAGATTTGATGACAATCTTGTAGGATGAAGATAAAAAGCCTGTAAGAGAAGTATGGAAAATATTTTTCGATGGGGCATCCAATATAATAGAGCATGGCATTAGAGCAGTGCTAATATCCCCAGAAAAAAAATATTACCCATGTACCGCAAGGTTAGATTTCAATTGCATAAAATAATGTCGCTGAATATGAGGCATGTGTCATAGGGTTACAAATGGCCATTGAAAAAAAAATTGAAACACTAAAAGTATATGGGGATTCAGCCTTAGTAGTTTATCAACTAAAAGGTGAATGGGAGACCAGGGACTCGAAACTAGTATTATACCAAAGGCACATAGCTGACTTAAGGAAACATTTTAAAGAGATTCAATTTCAGCATATTCCTTGAGAAGAAAACCAGATTGCTGATGACTTGACTACTTTGGCAGCAATGTTTAAGTTAAATATTAGTATGGGAATCCAGCCTATTAGAGTACAAGTGAAAGTTTCACCAGCCCACTATTCAAATGTGGAAGAAGAGGTAGATCGACAACCATGGTACTATGACATTGTACAGTATATCAAGTGTCAAAACTACCTAGAGTAAGCTTCAAAAAATGATAAAAAGATCATCCAAAAATTAGCAGCAGGTTTGTGCTTAATGGGAAATCTTGAATAAAAAGAGTCAAGATTAGATTTTGCTAAGGTACATCGATGCTGTGAAAGCAAGAATGATACTTGAAGAAGTATACGAAAAAATTTATGAAACACATGCTAATGGGCATATGATGGCCAAACAGATCATAAGAGCTGGTTACTACTGGTCTACAATGGAAAATGATTGTATCAGTCATGCTAGGAAGTGCTACAAATGCCAAATTTATGCAAATAAAATTCATTCTCCTCTAGTCTCGCTGCACATCTTGGTGCCATCGTGGCCTTTCTTCATATAGGGAATGGATGTGATCAGACCCATAACCCCGAAAGCTTCAAATGAACATCAATTCATCTTTGTGGTAATCGATTATTTTACAAAATAGGTGGAAACAGCTTCATATGCTAGTATTACGCAATTAGTGGTGTGTAGATTTATAAAACGAGAAATAATATGTCGGTATGGTCTATCAAAAAAGATTATCTCAGATAATGCTAGCAATTTAAACGATAAAATGATGAAAGAATTATGTGCACAGTTCAAGATCAAGCATCTTCATTCAGCACCATATCACTCAAAAATGAATGGTGCAATGGAAGCTATGAATAAGAACATCAAGAGAATATTGAGGAAAATAACTGACACATATAAGGATTGGCATGAAAAGTTACCTTTTGCTTTGCTTGCCTATAGAAAATCAATCTGAACTTCTACAGAGGCCACCCTGTTTTCACTAGTGTATGGGATGAAAGCTGTGCCGTCGATTAAAGTAGAAATTCCTTCTCTAAGGTTTTGATGGAGACAAAATTAGATGAGACAGAATGAGTTCAGGATCGTTTCGAACAACTGAATCTTATTGAAGAGAAAAGACTCTTGGCACTCAGTTATAGATTATGTATCAAAGAAGAATCATACGAGCGTATGACAAAAGGATACGACCCCGATGCTTTCGTGAGGGTGAATTGATTTTGAAAAGGATTTTGCCATGCCAGCATGACAATAAAAGAAAATGGATGCCAATTGGAAAGGTCCATATGTGGTAAAAAAGGTTTTTTTTATGGAGCTTTGATCCTTACAGAAATAGATGGAGATGAATTACCAAATCTTATAAATTCAGACATTATCAAGAAATATTTTGTTTAAAAAAAGAGAAAAAAAAACAAAAAAAACAAAAAACAAAAAAAAGATAAAAAAAAAAGTGATTCAGATTGAAAACCCAAAAATGGCGATTTGAATCAAAAGGGAGTCATTTAAGCTGAAAACCTGTAAAGGCCACTTAAATGAAGGTGAAGCTCGGATAAAGTTTTTCAGAGAATGAAGGAATGGCACCGAATGGATAAATTGTCACCAGAATTAAAAGAGATGACTTTTAGGGAGCAAGTTCTCATTAGTCACAGATGTGGGGCAAGGATTGGTCATATGAAATCACAGGTGACAAGATCACAAATGCAACGAGTTTTTGGAAAAGACCTGGTCTGAGTAGGCCGAGGTTGTCTAAATGTTCATTATTTAAAAAATTGATATTTGATTCTTGAAATACTTTTGAGTCAACTATTCTTTATGTCTCGAAAGGCTTATCTTTCTAAACCCGAAATACCCTATTACTGATTGTATTGCACACCCAACTTTAAACCTGAAATCATTGCATTTGTCATTTAAAATTAAGATATTGACTAATAAAGTTCATAATAGACCAATGCATCGCTCGAAAAGAGAATGCAATATGAGGATGACGAAAATAGTAATATAGGGGCAGAAAGAATGAAACGAAGTCGATTGATTACTGAAAACAAAGAAGAAAAAGGGGATAAAAAATAAAAAATAAAGATTTTAGAGCGACTAAAAGCCAGATGGGTCCATCATGAGATATAGATTTTTGGTCAAAAATTGAAAGATTTAAAAGGACGAGATTACTGGAAGCGACTTTTAAAGTTTGAAAAAATTAAACTAAAAGTTGAATTAACTTGGATGAAATGCATGATATAATTCGTTGATGGCATCTTTGTCTTTTCATTCATCACAATCATTACACGCATTACATGCCTTTCGATAAGTTGCATAGAAGGTTTCTTTATGAGACATCAAGAAGAATCAACATTTTTTTTTCTCGAAACAAAGATGATGGCCTTGAAGATGGTATGTTAGCACAATCTTTAAAATCAAAATTGTTGGTCTATGGAGTACCCAATCTCTTATTTCTCAACTCACAGCTCAGTCTTATATAATTCTCTGACTTACGATTCAGTCCCAGTCATCTTTAATCTTTGACTCGTGGTTTAATCCCGATCATTTCTATAGTTTTCTTGACTCGTGGTTTAATCCCAGTCATTTTTATTTTTTTCACTCGTGGTCTAATCCTGATCATTTTTATAGTTTTCCTGACTTACGATTTAGTCCTAGTCATATTTAATCTTTGACTCGTGATTTAATCTCGATCATTTCTATAGTTTCCTGACTCGTGGTTTAATTCTAGTCGTTTTTATTTTTCTCACTTGTGGTGTAATCCTGGTCACTTTATTTTCTTACTTGTGGTTCAATATAAGTTAACGTTATTTTCTGACTTACGGTTTAATTTCGATCTCTTTATTCTTCGATTCGTGGTTCAATCTTAATCTCTTTAATTCAAAGTCACAGTTTAATCTCGATTGTTGTTATCCTCTGACTCGTGGTTTAATCCTGGTCCCTTTATTTTCTTACTTGTGATTCAATCCAAGTTAACGTCATTTTTTTACTCACGGTTTAATCCTGATCTCTTTATTCTTCGATTCACAGTTCAATCTTGATCTCTTTAATTCAAAGTCGAAGTTTAATCTCGATTGTTGTTATCCTCTGACTCGTGGTTTAATCCCGGTCTTTTTATTTTCTTACTTGTGATTCAATCCAAGTTAACATCATTTTTTGACTCGCGGTTTAATCTCGATCTTTTTATTCTCTGATTCACGTTTCAATCCCGATCTCTTTAATCCAAAGTCGTAGTTTAATCTCATTGTTGTCATCCTTTGACTCGTGGTTTAATTCTGGTCTCTTTATTTTCTTAGTTGTGATTCAATCCAAGTTAATGTCATTTTTTGATACACGGTTTAATCCCGATCTCTTTATTATCTGATTCGCAGTTTAATCTCGATCTCTTTATTTTTTGATTCGTGATTTAATCTCGATCTCTTTATTCTCTGATTCACGGTTTAATCCTAATCCGTAGTATTTCTCTTACTCGTGGTTTATTCCTGATCTCCTCATTTTTTATTGGTGATTCAATCCACATTCAATCCGGATCTTGTAATTCCTTGACTCGCGATGTCGTTCCGATCACTTTCTTTATTATTTGCCTTTCGGTGTTGCCTTAGTCGATTTTTTTTTCAACTCACGATGTCATTTTTTTTATCACTTGACCTGACCTGTAAAAAAAAAATCAATGATTTATTTTCGGATAAAATCGTTATCTTTATCTTTGCCATATTCCTGATTCTCAGTAATGTGCAAAGAGGGACAGCTGTAGATATCGATTTTATCCGGGTCTACTGTATCCATTTTAGTTTAATAATAATAATAATAATAAAATAATTAAAAAATATAATAATTAAAAAAATTAATTAAAAATTAAAAAAAAGAAACGAGACAGAGACCAGTGGCTAGTACGGCGTCACTGTTGCCTCTGTCCAATCCCCGACCAGCTCCCTTTCAGCCCACCTACAGCCACCCTACAGCCACCTAGATCCCCCTAATTGATGCTTCTTAAAATCCCCAGCCCATTTCCCTTTCATCTCTCTCGGACACTCTCTAAAAAACCCTCGAGCTCAGACGAATAAGCCCCCCTTCAAAACGCTCTCAACAGCCCTAGACAGAACCCCCATTCCCATACAAAAAAAACCCAAAATTTTAAACAACCTTCCCTCGAATACCCCAAACAGAAAAAATGAAACAGATCTACACAAAAAAAAGAAACATAGTCCTCCCTGCAGGGAGGAACTTCACGTCATAGCTGTCAGAAACAAGAGAGAGAAATCATCAGTTTAAGTCATCCAAAAAAAAAGAGGAGAGATCAAAACTTCGAAGATCGATTCACGACTGTCAAGGCACTTTCAGGCCAAACGAAGGTTGAATTTGGAAAGAGGGCGTTAAGAGGAATTTTTGGTGACTTTCTGCCCCTTTTTCAATCACCGACGATCACCGTCGGCGGTGACCCACACGACGACCGGTGCAGCATTTGACGTCGAATTTCGACGGAAGCCAGAGAACCCCCATAGCCCTTTTTTCTGTGAAATGAAACAAACTAAAGAAAAAAAATCTAGTTTTTATAGAAAATATAGGGACAAAACGGTGTCGTTTTGAGCATAGGACCAAAACAACGTTGTTTCAAGCGTAGAGGATCCACGCGTGAACCAAACTCGACCCGAGATCCGTGCAACCCGACCCTACGATCTGTTTCAGTTAGCCTTGAACCGGTTCAGACAAATCGCCATTGAACCGGTCCAAATCGCTGAATCGTCGAACCACTGATTGAACCTCCGAACCGGTCAGACCGACCCAGACCAGCATTGACCGGATCGATGATCGATTTAGTTTAGGTAAAAAAAATTTTTTTTTTCTAATTTTTTTATATATTATTATTTTTGTTATTTTATATTTATGCATGATAAATGTTTAAATTTATTAAGATAAATATCTAATTGTCATTAATAATAATAAAATGAAAATAATATAGGATAATAACTAAAAACAAATATTAAAAATATTTAAATAATAATAATAATGGAATAAGCTTTTTATTTTCCTGTCTAGATGTTGGAGGGAATAAAAAAATATTTTTCTAAAGAAATAATTCCGCCTAGATGTTGGAGAATTATTATTAATAAATTTTTATAAAAAGAAATATATAAGATTTTTTTATTAGTTTTCAAAATTTATAAAAAAATTGAACTTGCTTTGAAAATCCGCCTAGATAATGGAGATTTTTAGAGATGTTCGCGTTTTAATTAAATCCCTAAACCTTAAACTTAAACCTTAAACCTTTACCCTAAACCTATTTCAAAACTTTAAGGACACGTGTGAAAATCTCACATGAAATGGTTTGTTCCTGAATGCTGCCTAAATGATGGGGTATTTAGGAAACTCAATTTCATTAAGTTTTTCACACGAGTTTTTAATTCACATTAATAATAAGATTAATAAATAAAAAGTATAAAAAAAAATTGAGATCTTAAATATAAACAGTCGCACCTAAGCTCTACCTAGATGTTGGAGAGTCAGAGTGGTCTCATTATACTTATGAATCCAACTCTTAAATTGCATTTCATTTTACATGATATTCATTAGCATACATACGTTAGCATGTTATCATCGATAATTATCTGTATTATTCTCTCTTTAATTTACTGTTCGATGATAAAATATTTTATAATAAAAAAGAATAATACTTTTAAAAAATAATTTT
Source organism: Durio zibethinus (assembly GCF_002303985.1). The sequence continues at coordinate 18,874,882 of NW_019168470.1, read as the reverse complement.
TTTTGTGGTATTATAAAATAAAATAAAAATAACATTTCGAAAGAAATAGTTCTTGGTACTCTGCCTAGATGTTGGAGAGTCACTAATAATTATTTTCTACAAAGATTGTTATTTCATTTTAAGGATTATTGTGTTAAATCTTAAGCGAAAAGAGTTATTTTAAATTATGCCTAGATGTTCGAGAATTTTAAGATAATTCTTTAACTTAAAGATTTTCTCAATAGTTCTAAATAAAAATTTTTAGCAAAATTTTATTTTTTTCAAATTGAAGGGAATTAGTGTTAAATTTCAAATCAAAACTATTTTTATCCAACACCGAAAATAATGTGTAATTAAATGGTACCAATTTATGGGTGTTGTGGGAGTGCTAACCCTTCCCCACACGTAACCGACTCTTGGACTCAACCTGATTTTTCGTAGATTGAAGTTTATATTTTTGATAAATTTTAAACTCGTTTTTTATAGTTTTATTAAAAAGATAAATTTTTTGATAACCAATCACATCTTAATAAAGATTAGTGGTGACTCCTTTTTATTTCTCTCAATTTTAAAATACATTTACATCTGACGATCCCAAAATCATCATGACAGTAGTCAAAGAAAGTCTCCATAACCATTCTTTACCCAAAAGCTAAAAATTTTAAAAAGTTTAAGAAATACCTAGAAGTTAAAATCATGAGAAAAAAAAAAAAAAAGATAAAAGTGACTTGAAAATTCTGAATAAAGGTATCAATTTTTTCGAAAACCAATGAGCCAAATTTTACAGCTCTTTTTTAATATTTTTTATTGATTTGCACATGACTACGTTTGATTATATGATTATAGAGTAAAATAAATAAATAAATATTTTGTAATATTTTTACTGAATTTTATATCTTAAACAGTGAATAAATAAAAAGTTGAAATATAAAAAATATTATCTAATTGAGTGAATTGGTTAAGGGAATAGAGGTTTAATAGACGTAGATTAAGAACTAAAAAATATTCAATCCCATTTTGCTACACCAATTAACCATTTAACCACATTTGTTTGCAGTATAAGTTTGTAGGTTGGATACGCCGTTAAGCAATACTGGTGGGCATTAATTACTGAACATGCGTCTATCTATCTTAAAAAGGAAAAATAATTTTAAAAGCTGGTTGATTGTTTATCAAAATTATTTTTATTTATAGTTAATATATTTAAAGGTTGACGATAATATAAGAATTGTTTATAAGAAATATTAAAGATATTAAATAATATTTTTAAAATTATAATAAATTTAAATAATCATGTTACCTATAGATAAATTAAAAAAGATAAATTATTTTAAAAATTAGTTTTAAATTAAGATGAGATGATGTATGAGAAAAAAAAATTTCATTGAAATTTAAATTGATTTTTGATTAAACTTTAAAAATTTTAGATAATTTAATAATTTTTGAAATATATATTATATAAATATTTAAAATTAATAAATATTTTATGTTTTTCATAATAAAAATTTTTAATAATTATCTTATTTGTTAAAAAAAATTATTTGTATAAATATTTATGTCAGTAAATATTATCTAATAATTATGTATGATATTATATATATATATATATATATATATATATATATATATTGATTTGGACTTCTTGAGTTTGACAAGGCCAGGTCCTGACTAAAACTTTTCAAAGGTTATCTGAACTTAGCTAATCTGATTCGGTTTATAAATATTTTTATTATCAGGGTGACTTCAAATGGTATAGTCAAGTATCTAAAGATTAAAAAATAAATAAATAATATTTGAAAGAAAAATTCTTTCTTAAACATTCTTAAATTATTTTTAACATTTTTTATTGATAAAATTAATAAATTCATTAATAATTATATATATATTATAAATAAATACAAAAAATTTTAAATCCGTTTATAAAATAAATGAAAAGATTTTTTTTTTTTTTAACTTCACTTTGACATCGATGGATGGAAAAGACGATGATAATTAGTAGCCCATTGGAAGGACCCAAGTAAGGATAATTGTGAATAATTAACAAGCTTAGTGCTGTAACAAACTTCATGTTATCCCTTCGATGAACTTTGAAGAACTGTGTGAAGGGTTAGTTTGGCAACACCTTGGTGCATGCGTATAAGAGCCACTAGTGGATAGACCTTCCTTTTTACCTTACAATGGGACAGTAAATATATATAGCATTTACATTCAACACAATGTATCCCAAAGTGAAAAATATAATCATCATGAAATTGGGTTACCTTAATAGGATTTGACTATGTAGTATAGTCTGACTGGCAGATGACCAAGATGTTACCTTCAAAGACCTTCATCCTTTTACTGAAGCCCAACTCCCAAAACAGAAAGCCAAATATCATATCTAGAAATATATAACATCAACTAAGAAATTAAAAAAAAAAAAAAAGAACTAGTTTTTGTAGACCACATTTATTACATCTCATTATCAAACCAGTTCTTGTCCATTTTGCACTCTTCATTTTTGTCGCATTCTAATGTCACTCTTAAATATAATTATTTATATATTTCTTTTCACATCAAACTAAATTTTCTTAAATTTTTTTTGTGCATTTCATAAGTAAAAAATTGCTATAAAAATTATTTATTTGAAGATTAAATGAAAATATAATTGATATTAAAGAAAATTACATTCTTTGGACTTAGTATGAATTTAGTAATATTTGTTTTGAGAAAATAGATCAATTTCAAAATTGAAAATGAATTTGTATGCCTTCCAAAAGTCCTTAATATAGAAAGAGAAATTTCTTGTTTAGAACTTCAGCTCTTAAAAAGAAAAAAAAAACTTCTAGAGCTCCAATATTATCTTTAACAAAAAAATATTTGAAGAGTTCAAATAGCAAAAAAAAAAAAAAAATTCAAGGTTGACCTAAAAAGAAATTTCAAGTAATTTTAAAAGAAAAATATTTTTTTGATTATAAATACCTAATTTTGTTCAAGTTTATTCTAGTCAATTGCAATGCTTTAAATATCATACCCAAGTCTTATACAAGGTTTTTAGGTTTTATGAATATTCCAAAATCTTTGAACAAGTTGATTTTTAAGTTGATACAAGAAAAATAATGAAAAATCAAAGAAATAATCAAAAGTTAACTTAAATCAAACTTGTTCGAATTTGGTCGATTTTGGTCACAACTAAGTGAAATTCGGGTCATTTTGAGAGAATGGCACCAAGTTGTCAGATTTTTGAAGATTTTAAAGCAAATTTTGAGTTTTGAGAAAAATAGATGTTTTGACAAAATACTTCTGATGTGGGATAATGTCAAAATTGGTTAAAATAACTTAGATTTGGTTAAGTTTTGTCAAAGCCTAATGTCTACAAAAAAAATCCTTGGAAAAACTAAATTTTGAGTCAAAATAACCAAAATGCTTCTTAGTTAAACTTGTTCAAACTTGGGTCAATCTTCGAAATTGGTGATTGAAAAGCACTATTAAGGCTTGATATTAATAAAATTATATTTGGGACACTTACAAGTCATGTTGGAACTCAAAGGATAGGTGAAAGTACAAAAACACCTTTTAAAGGTATTTTCATAATTTAACCTTTTATTGGTTGTGTAGACACTCCAATCTATCTGGGGTTTTACTTGTTTCTGTTAATTAAAAAATAATAACAAATAACAAATGGAAAAAAAAGAAAAAAAAGTGGTTGGGTTTGTGTGAAATTGTTTGTCTGGATTGAAAAGCTTAGGTTGAACTTAAAGGTTTGAAGTTGGAATTTAAAAGGGAATCGAAAACCTTTATGGATTAGGATTTTTTGGACTAGAACTCTACAGATACGGACCCTAATCTAGCCTAAAAAAAGAAACACATAGATTAGAAAAGAGATATATAAAAAAGCAGAGAGGAAAAACATGCCACAAAAGCAGTTAGAGATTTTGGAGATTTTTTAGTTAAAAAAAAAATTTTTTTGAAAATTTTTTAGAAAGTTTTAGTTTTCAGTTGAATTTTTTGACAACTTTTAAAATTTTCAATGACTTTCTGAAGAGATTTTCAAATTTCGATGAGTTTTTCAGTTTCTGGCATTAATTTTTAGAAATTGGTGAACTTCTTATGAACATCCGGTGAACCAATCCAGATTTTGATGAGATTTTTTAGAATCTGATAAAAATTCAACCGACGTTCTTTTGGGTTTTAGAAAGAGAAATAAAAAAAAAAAAGGAAAGAGAGAAGGAAAAGGGAGATCTATGGGAAAGTTGAAACTTGAGTTTTTATATCTTCACCAAAATGACATCGTTTTGGAGCTTAAGAAACTCCAAGATCCACGTGTTTTCCCAGTAGGTGACCCGACCCTAGCATTGACCTGCATTTGACCCATGTCCAGTCTTTGTCCCAAGTCGAGCCAAGTCGAGCTGAGCCGTGCCATCATCCCGAGTCGTTTTAGCTTTTCTTCCTATAGCTGAACCGAGTCATTTTTCTATTTTGATTTTTTTTACTTATTTATTTTTTAGTATTTTTTGCATGACTAAATTTTAGGAAAACTAAAAAAAATATAAAAGAAAACAAAATAATTTTTTTAGAATAAATAATAATTATCCTATGATGAAATTTTTAAAAATTTTAAATGGTAAATTTTTAAAAAATTTTAAAAATTCCTTGATGAGAAATTTTTTTCTAAATTTATCTCAAATGGTGGAATAATATAGATAAAATTTCAATAATAATAATTAATATTTATTTTTAATTTTAAAATAAATAAATTTTTGGTTGAAAATATTTGACAATTATCCAAGGATGAAAAGTTTGAAAATTTCAAATAGTAAATTTCCTAAAAAATCTCTAAGTGACAAATTTTTTTAAATTTGTCTCAAATAGTGGAAGAATTTAAATGAAACTTCAAAAAATAATTGTCATATTATTTTCTTTCCAAAGATTTTTTTTTTTTTTAAAATTTCTAAATAGACCCAAATTGTGAAAAATTTAAAAATCAAAAAGAAAAATTCTAAATTATCCCAAATAGTGAAAAATTTAGAAATAAAAATAAAAATAAATTTTGAGGATAAAATTCTTAATAATCGCAAATGGTTGATTATCTAAAAAATTTCTAGATGAAAAAATAGTTCTAATTTTAGCTTAAATGGTGGATGAATTAGATATATTTTCAATAAAAATAAAAACAAAAAAAAATGATTAATCTTTCCAATGACGGAGTCTCTTCAAGAAAATAAGTGAAATTCTTGAATACTCTTGAGGTAAAGAAGTATTTTTAAGAATTTTATCATATTGATAGAGAAATCTTAAGAATTATTTTTAATATAAAATTTAAAACCATTATAATCAAGACCTATGATAATTGAAAATAAAAATTGTACCATCTTTTGAATAGGTATATAAGAGTGCTATTGTCATGGGTCGAGACTTAAGCTTTGACCCACGCGGCTCCAGGATCTGGGCATCTACTCATCTAACGTCAGATCAACCTACCTACCACGGTTCACACCCTTATGAGGTATTATCCGTTCTGACCTCCTATAACCTCACGATTTTGTCCTACAAAAAGTGACTTATAAGGGAAAGCTGGTGTGAACTCTTATATACCTTAGTGACCTTCTTTTTATATTTGATATAGGATTTAGGACCCCTCCTTAGGTTCGTGACATTCTCTCTCACCTAACCTCGTGACGTCCTCATAACGGAGGTTGGTCACCCTGCCTACCTCTTTGGAGGCGCTTGGCGTTGATCGAACAGTTTAGGTTTGGCTCTGATATCACTGTCATTGGTTGAGACTTAAGCTTTAACTCGCGCAGCTCCAGATCCTGGGCATCCACTCATCCGACGTCCCAAATTAGCCTATCTACCATGGTTCACATCTTTGTGAGATATTATCTGCTTTGGCTTTCCTGGCCTTACGATTTTATCCTACAAAAGGTGCCTTACAAGAAGAAGATGGTGTGAACCCTTATATACCCCAGTGACCTTCATTTTATATTCAATGTAGGATTCATTACTCCTCCTTAAGTCCGTAATACTATAACCTTCCTTATATGTGACTAAACTATCAAATCTTGTTCTGATTAGTAGACCAAAACTTACCAAAATCAACATCAATTATGCATCAAACAAATAAACCAACAACCAAAGCATATATGGAGATGATTTAAAGTAAGAAAACACCTAAGATAAGCTAAAAGAAGATTCAACCATGGTGAGGGATACTTGGCCAAACCTTCAACTTGATTTTAATGGTGGATTGGATGTTTTTATTACTTGGTTTTCTAACTTCAAGCCCAACTATGAATTAATTGGATGAAATTTGATCCAAGCTTTGAAATATAGATAAAAAAAACTATAATCTTTAAAAAAACAAAAAAAAAATTAATATGAAAATGTTATGGAAATGGTATGAAAATATGATGAAATGGAAGAAAAAGAATGGAAATTCTACCTTTCTCCAAGCTTTCTTTTTTCTTTTTTCTCCTCTTTCCTTCTCATGGTTTTTCTTCTTTTTTTTCCTCTATTTTTCACGTTTTTCCAACCCCTTCTTTTTTGTAAAACCCTTTATCAATTACCACCCAAGAAATAGATGGAAGTTTTCCAAACAATTGAATTTTAGCCCTTAGATAAAAAATATATCTAATGGTATAAGTTGCTCCCTTGTTTTTTTTGCAAGGAGCAAGCTTTCACCATTGGATCAAGCTTCCCAATATCATCCTACGGTTAAGAATGCACATTGTCAAAGATGAGATTTTTAATGCTATTGGAGCCAAATGAAAATATTATGTTACTCGTATTACAAAGTTTTCAGTTTTTAGGTTATTTTTTTAGAAGATAATGTTCTCATTTTCATTTTTATGATTTTAAAGAACTAAAAATCCTCAACTAATATGAAACTAAGATCTGAAAATTTTCATAAAAATCCGACATTAAAAAGGTCAAATTATGAAATTACCCTTAAAGGGTATTTTGGAATTTCACACTTCTCTAAGTGCTGCCAAGGTTTTAAATGCACCAAAAATCATCAAATGTTATAAAAACATGATATGAAATTTTGCAAAAAAACGACAATAGGAAGGTTAAATTACAAAATTACCCATAAGGAGTAGTTTTGTAATTTCACACATTTCAAGGTACAATCATGATTTTTAAATTTTAAAAATTATCAAATAATATCAAATCATGATCTGAAGCTTTTTGTGAATTTTCGATCTCAAAAAGATCAAATTACAAAAATATCTCTAAATAATATTTTTGTAATTTCACATTTTCCAAAGCGTGATCTAGGCTTTTAATACATCCAGAATCATTAAGAAATATTCAATTATGATTTGAAAGTATTCAAAAAAATTCAATTTCAAAAAGGCTAAATTATAAAAATACTTTTAAGGGCATTTTGATAATTTTATACTTTTTGAAATACAATCAAACTTTTTTATGCTTTTTTTTCTTTTTAAAAATCATAAATTTCAATTTAAAATCATATTGATTCCAATTGGTTGTAAATTTTAAAAGTTCACCTGAGTTCTATCTATTTTAACCGATTTTGATCAATTTTAACTTTATTTGATCAAGTTTGACCTTGGGGCATTTGGCTCAAAATTGTTCTAATTTTGATTTTAAAAACTTGCCAATATTAAAGCAATGTTGGATTTGAATCAGGTTAAATTTTAAGAAATTCACAAATGACCAAATTTTACCAAGATAAAATTAGATATCTATAATAATGTGAAAAAAAAAATGAGGAAGAAGAACAGGCCAGTTCACCTGACTTGACCTAGGCCCATTGACCTGCGACCTACTCTGACTTAACTTCTAACCCAGATCCATCAAGTCCAACCCAATTGATTTGTAACCCATTCCAAATTGGGCAATTGATTTCTTGGTTTTAGATTGAAACCCTAGTGAGATATATTTTAATTTTATTAGTCTTTGTTTATTAGTTTATTTATCATCTATTTGTCTATTCCCATTTGCAATTTTAGTCTTGAAAGTAATTTTTTTAGTGAATGAATGAGACTGTTAAAAAAACTTGTGTAAATTAATTAAAAAATGAATTGAAATCATTTTGTGATTTCAAAATTAGTTTTTTAAAATGGAAGATTTTAGAAATAAGAATATAAGATGATATCTTTAAGTGAAATTTTTTTTTTGAAGACCCTACTTAAATATCATAAGGAATTCAAATAAATTTTTTTTTTTTGTGAAAGAATATTATCTTAGTTTTTTTCAAAAAAAAAAAATCATGTAAATCTCTTAAGTCAAAGATCAATATTTTTAATTTTGTCTAAATATTGAGGAGTTAAAAAAATAATAAAATAAAAACAAAAATATTTATAGAACCAAAAATATCATTTTTATCCTAAATAAAGTCTATTTAGAAAAGAAATATAATTACATGTATTATTTAATTTATATTCATACTATCATATATGCATTTTCATATATTAATAATAAATGTGAAGTAATAAGGTAACAATTTAAAAAAAAAAAAATTCCTTTAGAAAAAATAGAATAATATTTCAAAAAATAATTTTGGAAACTTTGCCTAAATATTGAAGAAATTTCAAATCATGCTTTTACTTAAGAACTTCATTTTCATTCCTACTAAAAATTAATATGAGAATTTCTTAAGTGAAGGATTAATTTTCTTAAATTCTGCTTAGATATTAAAAAATAAAAGAGATTTTTCCAACACAAAAAATAATGACAAATAAAAATTTTTTATCAATAATTTTTTAAAAAATAAATGTAAAAATAAAAAAATAAAGTTAAGTGGAATTAAATTAGTCATTGGCATGCTTTAGTTTGTATTTGCAGCATCCATTACTTCATATGACATTACTTGCATTTTATTATTGTCAAAAATATAAATTAATAAATAATGGTTTTAAAAAATTATTTTTAATAAATGTTAATACTTTTAAGTTAAAATAATTCATGAGATCCTACCTAAATGTTGGAGGTTTCCCAACAACTTTTATTATAAAAAAATATTATACCAAATTTTGAATATTATTATGAGAGTTAATAGTCTTTGAAATTTCATTTAAATATTGAAGAATTTAAGAAATAGTTCAAAACTAAAGACTTTTATTTCTAAATAAAATGGTTTAAAAAAAAGATTTTGCAAAAGTTAATGAAATTAAAAAAATTATTTTAAATATTAAAATTAAGATATATTTTATTTATATTAAAAAATAACATATAATTAATTGATATTATTTTTAAAACAAACGTTGTGGGATACTAATTCTTCTTTCACGTAACTATATTTTGGAATCAAAATTTATTTTTATAGATTAAACAAAAAATTATTTATTAATAAATTTTAATTATTTTTAAAATTTTATAAAAAATAAAATTTTTTAAACAATTAATCACACTCAATAAAAAATTTTGATGACAATTTCTCTAATTTTAAAATTTTTTAAAATTTTTATCAATTGCTCTCACAACTATAATACAATCAAAGAAAGTCCCCTACCTGGCCAAACTTTTTGACAGCCAAAGAGTCAATTATGAATAAACATTAAATGTTACGTTCCTTTTAGGGGCCAATAAAATCATGACTATATTTCCTCAGAACTGTTTACAATATGTCTTTCTTCACTACAAATCATACAGAGAAAGTATCAGCTACTCAAACTGCCTACCAGTTTAATTACATCATTTTTAACGGTAAGCCTTACACACCAGATGGTGCGGGAAGCCCATCGCTAATTAGTAAGTGCAGCAAAGAAGATGGAGGCCTATTAACCCATCCTGCCGGGCACATCTCCGTGGTATACTGCTTCGCAACCCAAAGAGCAGCTTTTTTAGCATCTCGCTTTACACGTTGTGTTCAATAAATATTTTTTATAAGTTAATTCTGAATATTTGCGTTAAATTTTAAATATAACAGACAAACTATAAATAATTGAGATCAAATCCAAATTTAAACTAATTATTTTCTTTCACTTCTAAAACATGATATTTAGTATTTGATTGTACATTTTTATTTAGTATGAAATTCAAGGTCATAGCTTTCTCCAAAACTTATTTAAAATTTGTAAATCTAATATTTATTGAAATTTTCTTTCACTAATATTTTTATCTAAAAACAAAAAATAATAAAATTGAATTATAATGACAAATTTTATATTAAATCATAATGCAATGATAATTTTAATGTTGATCCATATAAATAATAATAAATTTATTAATAAGTACTAGAAAATATATAAAATATCACAATTTCCTCTGTTATTCTTCTAATCTGTTCGCTTCAATTAAGTTGCTTTCATATTATTAAATGCTATAAAATTACATTAAATGAATGTAGTAGTAATATACAAAAATTAAAATAGTCTAAATCTAATGAAAAAGAAAGGGAAAAAATGGGGAAAATGTTGATGGCACGCGAACGCGATTGTCTGGTAAATGATGTGTTTGAGTTACACCATATGATATATATATAAAATAAAAGTTTCTTTTTTAAGAGATGGAATGTCGAATAAAAGTTCTAAGAAACGAGTAACATGTTCGATGTAGTATGTCTTTTTCATTATTAAACTTTTTTTTTTAATTAAAACAAAAAAAATGAAAATAGTACTATAATAAGAAATAAACATGTTCAATAACAGGTTATAGGCCTAAATGAAAAATAAGTTAAAAAAAAAAAAAGATTGATTTAAAATGGATCAGATTTTAATTCCAACTTTGAAAACTTAAGTCCAATTCAATTTTATCCTTTTTTTAAATTATATAAGATAAATTATGTTTATATTTTTATATTATATAATATATATCATATTAAATATAAATATATAATATTAAATTATAAACATTAAAAATTTTGTTAAGTTATTCATTTTTTTAAAATTATAAGTGTAAATTATAATTATAATAAAGTATTACATTTATGTATAATAAATCACTTAATAATTAAATAAACAAATTAATCAATAAATTATTTATGTTTTAAAACTTAATCAATGAGTAAAATTATTAAAGATTAAATAAAATAGAATTAATATCATGAATAATTCTTAAATTATGGTATAATATTTAATGTGATACTTAAATTTAAAAAATTTTTAAGATGATACCAATAATAAATTTATTAATTAATATAATATTTGAATAATTATTTATTTGATATATGCTATTATTTGAAACTAATCATGTTAAAAATGAGTATTATTTTTTAATAAATTTATAATTTAAATATTTATTAAAGATTTTTAAAATTTAAAGAGTATATTGAATATTTTATTATAATTTGAGAATTATTTATGATATTAATTTAATAAAATAATATATATTTTTAATTTTTTCTTAAAAATGTAATCTAGACGGGTTTAGACAAGTATTAGTTGTATCATCTATAAATTTGAATGGATGTTAATAGAATTTGAGACCCAAATTACTGAATTGTACTAGACTTTGACAATTATGTATAGGTTGCCTACCTATGCTTGGTGGACCCATGAACATTACTAATTATTAAAAACTAAAAATATTTTTTAATATTATAAACAAAGTCATGCATATTTATAAATAGATCACTTCAACTAGCATTCCCTCCTCACATATTTCTCTCTTCTTTCTTTTGGAACTATATTTCTCTTCGTTCTCTCTTCTCTGACTGAAGCTTCAGAGAAGTGCCCAAAAAAAAGAATACCCTTTTGCCTTGGACTTCTAACTCCACACTTTCCGTAAGTTTTCTTATTCCACCCTTCACAATTCTGCTTAAATTTTATTTATTTTTGAGCTGGTTCTTTTAATTTTTTTCTCTCCAAATGAAAATTTAAAGCATTTTAACATGGATTATCGTTTACTAGTTGGTTTTTTTGGTTGAGATCTTGTTGGAGTTAGACAGCCTTTCGACAGATCTGCCATTTAGTTACCATGTTGCTAGAACAACGTACAGTTCTTTTTTGGTCAACAGCTGTCTGATATGTTGATATAGCGTTGTATTTTAGTTTTAGTAAGGTTCAATCCTAGAAACCATACAAAAAGCACAGTTCCTTTTTCCCTTTGTGCTGTTAGATTTTAGTGTTGGATGTTAAATTTAGAGCAATGTATTCTTGAATCTAATTAGCATAAACATAGTTAAGTAGATGAATGCATGTAGTTGAAAGTTGAATGTACCTAATTTCAAGAGTTATTTGTGTTTAATATCTTGAGTCTAAAATCATTTTGAGAAATATAAATACCAAGGTTAGGCAAGCCAATTGAAACCCAGTACTACCACATTATAAACATAAGTGGCTTCCTCTTCCCTTTTCTTCTTTGTGTAAACTTTGAGAGTGCTTACCACCATCCAACATTCAATTCTTTGTCGTTGCGATTGATTTTTTCATTTATTTATTTTATTCAAAGAACAATGCACAGAGAAAATCTATGTTTCCTATAATTGAGTTTGTCCATTATATATATCTGCTGGGTCAACTGCCTGTCTCATACAGAGTTTTGGTGGGTAAACAACGTTTTATCTTACCAGAGTTCATATTGTGTTTTTGGTGATGTTCAGTTTTCATCTAAATTACGTTTCATCAAGGCAAGCTGTTTTGAGTCTAAGATCTTTGATTTCGAACTTGATATGCTATTTGCTAATACAATACTGATGTTTCTTTTGCTTTATGTTGTTTGGCGTGTAATGTATAAACTACTTTAGATGGCTAATCGATACACACCAAAGAACATCCTCATCACTGGAGCTGCTGGCTTCATCGCATCCCATGTCTGCAACAGACTCATCCGTAATTATCCAGACTACAAAATTATAGTCCTTGACAAGCTTGATTACTGCTCAAGCCTGAAGAACCTCAACCCCTCACGATCATCTCCCAACTTTAAGTTCATCAAGGGAGACATTGCAAGCGCTGATCTAGTTCACTTTATTCTTCAGACTGAGTCTATCGATACAATCATGCACTTTGCAGCCCAGACTCATGTTGACAACTCCTTTGGGAACAGTTTTGAGTTCACCAAAAACAACATTTATGGAACCCATGTTCTCCTAGAAGCCTGTAAAGTCACTGGCCAGATAAAGAGGTTCATCCATGTAAGCACGGATGAGGTTTACGGGGAGACGGATGAAGATGCTGTGGTGGGAAATCACGAGGCTTCTCAGCTCCTTCCAACAAACCCATATTCTGCCACTAAAGCTGGAGCAGAGATGCTGGTGATGGCATATGGGCGCTCATATGGGCTGCCTGTGATAACCACTAGAGGAAACAATGTTTATGGGGCCAATCAATTCCCAGAAAAGCTGATTCCCAAATTTATTCTATTGGCCATGAATGGAAAGCCTCTTCCCATTCATGGGGATGGATCGAATGTAAGGAGTTATCTCTATTGCGAGGATGTTGCAGAGGCCTTTGAAGTCATTCTACACAGAGGTGAAGTAGGCCATGTCTACAACATAGGCACAAAGAAAGAAAGAAGAGTGATTGATGTAGCCAGGGATATTTGCAGGCTTTTTAACTTGGACCCAGACACCCAGATTAAGTTTGTGGACAATCGTCCTTTCAATGACCAGAGATATTTCTTGGATGATCAAAAGCTAAAGAGCTTGGGATGGTCTGAAAAGATCACATGGGAGGAAGGTCTCAAGAAGACTATGGAATGGTATGTTAGCAATCCTGATTGGTGGGGTGATGTTTCAGGAGCACTGTTACCCCATCCAAGGATGCTGATGGTGCCTGGAATTGAAAGGCAATTTAATGCCCCTGACACGTGCAGTTCTGATTCTACTTCTGTGACAAACAAATTCAGTCAGAGCAGGATGCTGGTTCCAGCTCCAAAGAACAATTTACCTTCTCAAAAGCCATCCCTTAAGTTTTTGATTTATGGCAGAACAGGTTGGATAGGAGGACTTCTAGGGAAGATATGTGAGAAACAAGGCATACCCTTTGAGTATGGAAAAGGGCGTCTGGAGCAACGTTCACAGCTTTTGACTGATATCCAAACCATTAAGCCAACCCATGTTTTCAATGCAGCCGGAGTGACGGGTAGACCAAATGTGGATTGGTGTGAAACTCATAAGCCTGAAACAATTAGAACCAATGTTGTTGGCACATTAACCTTGGCAGATATCTGCAGGGAACATGACCTTCTTATGATTAATTATGCCACTGGTTGTATCTTTGAGTATGATGCTACACACCCTCTAGGAACAGGGATCGGGTTCAAGGAGGAAGACAAGCCCAATTTCACTGGTTCTTTCTATTCCAAAACCAAAGCCATGGTGTCTTAATCTACTCCCATTGACATTTTTAAAATTTTTTTATTTAGCTGCAAACTGAATTCTGATATTTTCCGCCTTCTTATGGCAGGTTGAAGAGCTTCTGAGAGAATTTGACAATGTTTGCACTCTCAGAGTCCGGATGCCTATATCATCGGATCTCAGCAATCCACGGAACTTTATCACAAAGATTACTCGATATAACAAGGTGGTTGACATTCCCAACAGCATGACCATATTGGATGAGCTTCTACCAATTTCAGTTGAGATGGCCAAAAGGAACTTGAGGGGAATATGGAACTTTACAAATCCTGGTGTTGTGAGTCACAATGAGATTCTGCAAATGTACAAGGACTACATTGACCCAAATTTCAATTGGGTTAATTTCACCTTGGAAGAACAGGCCAAGGTCATTGTTGCACCCAGGAGCAACAATGAATTGGATGCATCTAAGCTGAAGGAGGAGTTCCCTGAGATACTCTCTATCAAGGACTCACTTATAAAATACGTCTTCCAACCCAACATGAAAAGCTTCAATGGAGGACTGTCAAAGTAAGAATCAGAAGCGATCTCTGCATTCCCAAGGGTGACATGGTCCAGAATTATTTTACAATCTTGTTTGTTAGATTATATTTTGGCAATTATGATAAGGAGCTTTGCCAATGGATTTAGCATATCTTCAGCTATCCTGCAGCTTATAGCCCATGTATTCTTCGGATTTTAAGTTATTGTCACTCATTCAATAAAATTTTCATTGTCCCTACTTTTAAGGTTGTGTTCCTTAGCATTCAATTCAGTTTCCTTCTGCATATTCAGAATTGATTGTCTTACAGTCATAGGAAAACGAAATATCCTTCCTTGTTTGACTAGTACTATTTACCTTGTCATCTTCAACAGTTAATATTGGCGAATTTCCTTCCTCCACTACGGGTGAAAAGAGAGGTAACAGGAAAAGTAAGCAGAGTCATTATGAACCATACAAAGCTTTGAAGAGCTTAGCTGAAGACAGGCTTGCTGGTGCAAATGGACTAAAGCCTTAACTACTCTCCAAAGAATAGGCCCACATGGTCATACTACAAATAATTACTATTTCAATAAGCCGCAAGTTTATTATTTTCTTTATGTGAGCGAATCAAATTTATCAATAATTTTCAATTGGATAATTTCATTTCATCATTATATTTTTCATTTTGGAATAAGTTTACCGTCATTTTTACTTTCTTTTTTGGTATTTACTTTCCCTATGCAAAGGGCTAATAAAACTACCATATGTAATTCTTTTTACTTAGTTGTTATCCCCTTCTGGCCTTGCTATAAATAGTTACTCTATTATTGCTGGCCATATCCCATTTGGTCTGTTTGAGCACATGCTTTGTGTCATGAGCCACCCTTGTATAGGGCCATGACCGGGACTTAGGTTGCCATGAGCCACCCATATATAGGGTCATGGCCGGATAGATCCCTTGTGCTAGGAAAAGTGTCCCCATTTCAAACATTGTAACGGTTACTGGTAGCATAGCTCTAAAAGTTCTAAGGCTCTTTAGGGGGGGTGAACCGGCAGCGTAGTGTTGGGTTGTCTCACCGGGTGCTATGCGAGCTTAGGCCACCCACGAAGGGCTGCCCCCCTGGCCCTGGTGATGGTGGGAGGTCCCGATGTATGATTCCCATTTATAATATAATTTCCCGATTGAATGCCCGATTGTTGCCTCGATGTGTTTCTTTCTTTCTCGATGTGAATATGCCTTGTTATGTGTATGCTTGAGATTGACCTCGATATATTGTGCCTTATTGTGAATGCTTGAGACTAACCATGGTTTATGGTTATTTGTTCAGATCTCGATCTATTGAAGGCTGACTTGGGTGAAAGCGTCCATTCAAGTGCCACACGGGCTAGTGCTTGTTGAGAGAAAGCTTAGTCCGTGACACGTGGTATCAGAGCACGGTTGAGAAGTGCTAGAGAAATGGATGAGATGGCCACAAGTGGTGGACCGGATCATCAGCAGAGAATTGAGGAACTAGAGGCCGCGGTGGCCGCAATGAAAACTCATATGGTGACAAAAGATCGAGTGAGGGAGATCGAGACAACCCAGCGGGAGTTATCCGATACTCTCCACAATGTGAGCGAAGAGGCTAGAGATGCCTTGAACATTCTCCAAAAGGAGTTTGAGGAGCTCAGGGCCCAGGTGAGCATCCTACAAATGGCTGTGGCCAGATCGGTTCGAGCTCGATGGATAGGGGACAAAAGCCCAAGGTGCCGGAACCTCGATGCTATGAGGGGGCAAGGGATGCTAAGGAACTTGAGAACTTCTTGTTTGACATGGAACAATACTTCCGAGCTGTACACACAAGTTCAGAGGAAGACAAGGTGACAATGGCATCGATGTACCTCGCAGGGGATGCCAAGTTGTGGTGGCGCTCCAAGTTTGTCGATGACGAGTGCCTGATTAAGACTTGGAAGGATCTGAAGCGAGAGCTGAAAAACCAATTTTTTTCGGAGAATATGAAGTATATGGCTCGAAAGAGACTTCGAGAGTTGGTGCAAACCGGAACGGTGTGAGAGTTCGTAAGGAACTTTTTTACCCTGATGCTAGATATTCGAGACATGTCCGAAAAGGACAAGATGTTCTATTTTCTTGAGGGCCTCAAGCCGTGGGCGAGGACAGAGCTACAAAGGCAGAAAGTGCAAGATGTGGCCACGGCCATGGCTGCAGCGGAACGCCTTCATGATTACAATGATGGCTCCTTAAAACGGAAAAATCCTCCATCAATTGGTAGTAGCTTTAACCTTGGGAGTGGGGGAAAGATGACTAGGTTGGACCAACCCTTCAGTGGGGGATCAGACAGGAGGTCTTTTGGGCGAGATAGCACCCAGCCCAAGACAAACAACGCAGGGATTTTCAGGCCCAGACAATTGCTAGCTTGCTTTCTTTGCAAGGGGCCGCATTGAGTGGCTGAATGCCCGTACCGAGGAGCCCTTAATGCCTTAAGGACCTCATCCCAAGAGTCCGCAAAAGCTCCAGAGAGCGTTGAAGAAGCTGAAAAGGAGCCAGCCAAGATGGGCTCAATAAGGTTCCTCAGTGCCCTCCGCACCCAATTGAACACTATAAAGAAAGAGCAAAGTAGAGGCTTGATGTATGTGAACTTGACGATCAATGGGAAAGCCACCAAGGCCATGGTGGATACGGGTGCAACCGACAGTTTCATCACACCAGAAGAAGCAAAAAGATGTGGTCTTCAGATTAGTAAAGATTGTGGGCGAATGAAGGTGATCAATTCGCCAGCCTTTGCGATCAGTGGAAGCTCGAAAAGTGTGACAACCCAATTGGGGCCATGGGAAGGGAAGGTAGACTTCACAGTCTCCCCTATGGATGACTTTGATGTCGTTCTCGGATTGGACTTCATGACGTTGGCTCAGGCGATCCCTATCCCCGCTGCTAGCTGCTTGTTGTTCTTAGGAGAACACCCATGTGTGGTGCCAGCCAATATCTTGCCAAAGAGTGGGAAGAAAATGATTTCGGCTTTGCAATTCAAGAAAGGGGTAAAGAGAGGGGAACCCTCGTTTGTGGCCATGCCGATCTACAAAGAAGGGTCGAAAGTAGAACCAATACTCGATGGCGTAAAGAAAGTGTTGGAAGAATTCAGAGAGGTGATGCCAGAGATGTTGCCTAAGGTTCTACCCCTTCGACGAACAGTGGACCACGAAATTGAGCTCCTTCCAGAAGCAAAACCCCCTGCTAGAGCTCCCTATCGCATGGCCCCGCCAGAGTTGGTCGAGCTGAGAAAACAGTTAGATGAGCTTCTACAAGCCGGGTTCATCCGACCATCAAAGGCTCCTTTCGGAGCGCCAGTGCTATTCCAGAAGAACCATGATGGGAGTTTGCGCTTATGTGTTGACTACAGAGCCCTGAACAAAGTCACCGTAAGAAACAAATATCCTATCCCGCTTACAGCCGACTTATTTGATCAATTGAGCCGGGCCAAGTATTTCTCCAAACTGGACCTGAGATCTGGATACCATCAGGTCAGAATCGTTGAGGGAGATGAGCCAAAGACCACTTGTGTAACACGGTATGGCGCATTTGAATTTCTTGTTATGCCCTTTGGACTAACCAATGCTCCTGCCACATTTTGTACATTGATGAATCAGGTGTTCCATGACTACCTTGATAAATTTGTAGTCATTTATTTAGACGATATAGTGGTGTACAGCTCCACCTTGGAAGAACATCAAGAACACCTACGCTGGGTTTTTGAAAGGCTGCAGGACCATCAGTTATATGTAAAAAAAGAGAAATGTGCATTTGCTCAGACCCAAATCCACTTTCTTGGTCACATTGTCGAACGTGGCCACATTCGAATGGACATGGAAAAGGTTAGGGCCATTAAAGAGTGGACTACACCAAAGAATGTTAGTGAACTCCGTTCATTTTTGGGACTAGCCAACTATTATAGAAGGTTTGTGGAAGGGTAATCTCACAAGACCACGGCCCTCACGGAGTTACTGAAGAAGGAGCATAAATGGTGTTGGACCAACGAGTGCCAAGAGGCCTTTGAGAGATTGAAAGATGCTATTATGAAAGATCCCATCTTAGCTCTCTCCGATATTGAAAAGCTTTTTGAAGTTCAGACGGATGCATCGAATTTTGCTATTGGAGGTGTGCTTTTACAACAACATCACCCGATAGCATTTGAAAGTAGGAAGCTAAGCGAAGCAGAGAGGAAATATACGGCCCAGGAAAAAGAGCTCCTGAAGTTGGTTCATTGCTTGAGGGCTTGGCGACATTACTTGTTGGGTTCACACTTTGTCATGAAGACGGACAACGTAACCGTTAGCCACTTTCTCACCCAACCAAGGCTTACGGCAAAACAAGCTAGGTGGCAGGAATTCTTAGCGGAGTTTGACTTTCACCTTGAGCATACCGCTGGAAAGACCAATCAAGTGGCGGATGCATTGAGCAGGCGACCAGAGTTGGCGGCCCTCAGAAGAATGGCCCCAATGACAACCAGTAGAGCCACTACGGATATTCATAAGTTGATTGGAGATCATTTAGGGAAGGACCCGCAAGCCTGTGCCATCTTGAAGCTAGTGGAAGAAGGGAAATCCAAATACTTCTGGCTGAGACAGATGCTAACGAGGGAATGCCATAACACCCCATGGGCGGGACACCCAGGCTGGCAACGCACTTTAGCGTTACTGAAACAAGGATACTATTGGCCCCACATGCGACAAGATGTGATGGACTACACGAAGACTTGCCTTATTTGCCAATAAGACAAAGTCAAAAAGAGGAAACCTGCGAGCATGCTGAAACCATTATCGGTACCCACCAAATCGTGGGAAAGCATCTCCCTCGATTTCATTTCGAGCCTACCCAAGGTTGGGGATCTTGGAACTATCTTGGTGGTAATTGATCGGTTCTCCAAGTATGCCACATTCATCCCCGCTCACAAGTATTATACAGCAGAAGATACAGCTCGACTATTGTTCAAACATGTGGTCAAATATTGAGGCCTCCCTCAAAACATCGTCAGTGATAGAGATCCGAGATTCACGGGGTCCTTTTGGAGGGAACTTTTCAAGATTTTGGGGTCCCAACTCAACATCTCTTCGAGCTACCATCCTCAGACCGATGGCCAAATGGAACGTTTCAATGGATTGTTGGAGGAATATTTGAGGCACTTTATCCAAGCCAACCAAAAGGACTGGCCCTCATTGTTGGACGTTGCTCAACTCTGCTTCAATTCCAACAAGAGGTCTTCCACTAACAAGAGCCCATTTGAGGTGGTCATTGGATAACTACCAAGACTACCCCACACTTTCTTGGAACAATATGGAGGAAAGAATCTGAGAGCTTTCAACTTCAGCAAGGAGTGAAAACAAAACACAGAGATTGCACAAGCTTACCTGGAGAAGGCATCAAAACGGATGAAGAAATAGGCAGACAAGAATCGCGGAGCTCAGCAATTCCAAGTTGGTGATTTGGTTTTGGTCCGACTAGTTCCAGAACAAACCAGGTTCTTAAGAAAGAGAGATCGTAGACTGGTGCACAAATATGAAGGTCCAGTAAGGGTCATTTCTAAGGTGGGGAACACTTCTTACAAAATCAACCCATCGAAATGGATGAAGGTACACCCAGTATTTCATGTAAGTAACTTGAAGCCTTTCTATGCAGATCCTATAGATATTAGCCGAAGGGAGCCAACCAGAGCCGTCATCACTATGAAGCCACCCTCAAAGCGTCGAGTCGAAGAGATCTTAGCTAACAGGGAAATCAAGATATCTCGAAGACTAGTTCGAAAATACTTAGTGAAGTGGGAGGGGTTAGGACTAGAAGAAACCAGCTGGGAGAAAGAACATGACCTCCAAAGATTTTAAAAGAAGATTGAAGAATTTCAAGCCAGCAAGTCGACGAGGACGTCGATAGAATAGGTGGGGGAGGATGTCATGAGCCACCCCTGTATAGGGCCATGACCGGGACTTAGGTTGTCATGAGCCACCCATGTATAGGGCCATGGTCGGGTAGATCCCTTGTGCTAGGAAAAGTGTCCCCATTTCAAACATTATAACGGTTACTGGTAGCATAGCTCTAAAAGTTCTAAGGCTCTTTAGGGGGGGTGAGCCGGCAGCGTAGTGTTGGGCTGTCTCACCGGGTGCTATGCGAGCTTAGGCCACCCACCAAGGGCTGCCCCCCTGGCCCTGGTGATGGTGGGAGGTCCCGATGTATGATTCCCATTTATAATATAATTCCCCGATTGAATGCCCGATTGTTGCCTCGATGTGTTTCTTTCTTTCTCGATGTGAATGTGCCTTGTTGTGTGTATGCTTGAGATTGACCTCGATATATTGTGCCTTATTGTGAATGCTTGAGACTAACCATGGTTTATGGTTATTTGTTCAGATCTCGATCTATTGAAGGCTGACTTGGGTGGAAGCGTCCATTCAAGTGCCATACGGGCTAGTGCTTGTTGAGAGAAAGCTTAGTCCGTGACACTTTGCCTCTGTGGCTATAGGTAAGTTACATATTTTTGTTTGTATAATCAATTTTGAATCCTTGAAGATTGATTGAATTTAATTTAGCAAACCCATATTCTATATATCTTTTCTTTGTAGGATAATCAAATAATCTTTTTTTTTTTTTGCTAATTTCTCATAAATTAATAAAATAAAACACCAATAATTCATAGCCCTCTCATTTCTGAATAGTTTTTATTAAACTTGCAACAACTTCCTATGGTACTAATTTTCATGTACCATAAATAAACAATAGTGCAGGATGTAAACACCATTTTTTTAATTTTAATTATTATTATTATTATTTTTTTCTTCTTCTCTTTCTTTTCTTCCCATTTTTGCGTTTGTCTTTTTCTTCCTTTCTTTTTCCTTTTTCTTCATCTTTATCTGATTCAAATCTAGTGCATTAAATGCACAATCCCTAAAGTCAAAAGCACCACCAATAGCTACCAACGACAGACAAGCCACCAATCATGGACGGTAGGTGTGATTTTCAGTTAAAAAATGGGATTCGAATCTCAGAAAATCTAAGATTTGAATCCCAACAAGCTCTATAAATAAAGCTTGCAAACCAGACCAAAGGAGGAACGGAAGCAAAAACGGTAAAAAAAAAAAAGAAGGGCAGATTTTGTCGAAAAAATTTTACAAAAAAACAAAAAAAGGGGCAAAATCACAGTCCCCAAATAGGGGAACCCAACGCCAAAAAAGCCACCTAAATAAAAAAAAAGAGATTAGTCAATTCTGTCCACCAAAAAAAAAAGAGAGAGAAAGGAAACCGAAACTTTGAGCCCCGATCTACGTCGATCGGGGCTGTTTCCGGTAAAAAAGACACCGGATCTGGAAAGATCACGTCGAAAAGAATTTTTAGAAGTATTTTCACCTTTTTCGATGATCGAAAACCACCGACAGCAACTGCCAGCGGCAAGCCAGACGGGGGCCGGTGCGGTGATCCGACGACTGGCCGGCGGACCCTCCCCCAGCTCTCTCTCTCCCTCTCTCATTTTTTTTTCTGAAACAGAAGCCAAATGAACCCAAAAAAAATCTTCAGCTATATATAATAAAGCAAAAACTCAAAACGACGTCGTTTAGGGAAAGACCCAAAACGACGTTGTTTAGGGAAAGACCCAAAACGACGTCGTTTCAGCCAAAGGGAATCCGCGCGTCAACCTACGACCCGACCCGGGGTTCGCGCACCCGACCCGTGACCCGTTTTCTTCATAAGCCTCTGATCAGTCTAACTGGACCGAAACCGAACCGTCTAGATCGAACCGAACTGGTATTGAACCGCCCAGACCGAGCCAAACTGCCTGACCGAACCGCCCGATCAAACTGTGCGTTGACCGGACCGCTGATCGATCCGATTCAGGTAAAAAAAACTTTTTTTAATTTTTTTTATATATTATTTTATTAATATTTATGTATGTTAAAATATTTATATTTGTTAGATTAAATGATGAAATTGTGATTAAATTTTTTTATGTAATTATGTTAATAAACTTTAAAAACAATAATATAAAAATAAATTTAATAATAATATTAAAGTAATAAAAAATGAAAGAAAAAGAAATTTTTATCCGACGATGAGATTCAAAGGTATTCCGAGTAGTGATGCCTACGAAATCTCTATGTGAGAAGATTTTTTTAAAATACTACCAGCGTATTGGAGTATTTATATAAAAATTTTTAATACAGTAAAAATTTTCTTTTTTAATAATAAATAAAAATTGATTAATAAATTAAAAATAAGTAATAAAAATATGAAGAAAAGAAATTTAATCCAATGATGAGATTTTAAAAGTATTCAGAGTAGAGATGCTTTAAGAAATCTCTATGTGAGAAGATTTTTTGTAAAATATTACTAGCGTATTGGAATATTTATAAAAAATCTTCAACATAATTAAATTACTTTTTCTTCAAAATTTCAATTAAAAAAATTAATAAAATAATTAATAAAATTTTTGAATGAGAATAAAATGTGTGCATAAACATGAAAATATTTTGCATGGTATGCATGATATAATTTCTTATGAAAAGTAAATTTAGACCTCCAAAGATGAGATTCTAAAAGTATTCCGAGTAGAGATGCTTTAAGAAATCTCTAGGTGAGAAAGAGTTCTTTTAATGTTACCAACGTACTGGAACATTTTAAGAATTATTTCAATAAAAAAGTTTTAATTTATTTTTCTTGAGAATAAATTTTTTTTTAAACATGACATTTTCTTACGAAAAATAAATTCGAGCCTCTAAAGATGAGATTCTAAAAGTATTCCGAGTAGAGATGCTTTAAGAAATCTCTAGGTGAGAAAGAGTTCTTTTAATGTTACCAACGTACTGAAACATTTTAAGAATTATTTCAATAAAAAGGTTTTGATTTATTTTTCTCGAGAATAATTTTTTTTAATAAAAAAAAATCAAAGAAATTATTTTTCGAATACTGAAAATAAGACTGTTTGTATCAAAATCAAAGGATAACACGTTGTTAATTGGTACCGTTTTTAACGGGCATTGTGGGGGTGCTAATCTTCCCCCACGCGTAACCGACTCTCGAATCCAGACTGTTTCGCAGACCGTAAAATTATCTTTTTAATAAATTTTAATTAATTTTAAGATTTCATTAAAAGGATATGTTTTAATAGGTGGCCAATCGCACCTAGCCAAAAAAGATTGGTGGCGACTCCTTTATTTTTTATTTCGTTTTCAAATTCGTCAGGCGGACACAAAACCGTTACGACAGCTTGGTGACTCCACTGGGGACACTTTTTGTTTTCGAGAGTCAGGCCAAAATTAACTACTTGTTATCCTTAAATTTTGATTTAAATAGTCTTAATCAATATCTTAAATTTTTTTTTATTTTTCACTTTTAGTAAAAAAGGTCAAAAACAAAAAAAAAAAAAAAAACAAAAAAAAGCAAAACAAATCAAAAATAAAAAAAAAACTTACACACATTTCTTTTACTATGCTTCTTATATTTTATTTTTCTGTATATACTGCTCTCAATAAATTGGGATATATTTGCACACAATGGCACGATGCATCTCATACATGAGCTCTATACCCGGGCTCCGTCCTTTATAGGAGGAAGTAAAGTACCTATGCTCTTGTGAGGTAATAACCTCCGCAATGGCAAGCGAAATACTTCCACTCGAATTGAACCTTTTCCGTTCGTAGCCTGTAATGGGTGAGGATCGGGGTGCCTTACTAGTCCACTATGGACGACAGTGAGGAACAATTTGGGAACCTTTAGACCCTGTCAATCCAAATCCAGCATATAATAAGCCTAAAAAACCAGCCTTATGTAAAGCCTTGTCCATCCTCTTGTAAGAAATACCTAAGAATAAAAGTTGTGTATAGTATAATACAAAACAAAACAAAAAAAAAATCTCAAAAACACTAAAAAACAAAAAAATGTTTTTTCGAACCACACTAACTCAATTTTGTTTCATTTTCTTTTCTGCATTAATCATATCATACAATTTTTGCATCGAGATATTTGCTCTAGGACATATTTCTCGTAAGAAGTTTTCATAGATCCTATAAAACTATAAATTTGCTCATCATCAGTCAGTGTGCCATGTGAAGTATACGTTTGGTTGAAAGTCATGTTCATAAAAGAGAAAAAAAATACTTCGAAGTACTGAATGAAAAAGAATCACTTCACCAGGTGATCCAAAGGTTAGAGATACAACTACAAGACCACAAGAGCCATATTTCAGTAATGATAGATGAGTGGCATAGAAGGGAAAAAGATTGGATCTTCACATGTGATTCAGAAAAGGATGCCCACATGAGATGAAAGGCAGAAAGCTTAGAGAGGCAACAGTACATAGAGCACTTGACTAATCAAGTTTGCAAGACAGTGAAAAAAGCATGAGAGATGGTTAAAAAGGTAGAAGCATTAAGAAGAGAAGTCAATCCCATAGGAGAATATGGACAGCGCCTAGTGAACTTTCTAGATGAGGCGAAGGACCATTATGAGCAAGTCAAATGTTTTTATGGATATAACTTTAGGATGGTAAATCCTATGTAATAAAAGTTGTATGGGATCAATAAAAATTTTTAATGTTGAAATTCGTCCAAAAGTAAATATCTCTCACTTGCATTCATGCATCATATACATCATTTTTCATAAAATAAGTAAATAAAATAAAATTTTCAACACCTAGCATTTCTAATTTTTTCTTTTTTCTTTTTCAAAATAAAAACTTTGTGGTGATAAAGGTTCAAGAATAGCTCACCCATAAAAGATTTTAGCCCAACCTACTTGTCATTCATACAACACTAGGATACAGACAAGAATCATGGAACAAGAACAGGCCAGTCGATTTGAGAGAATTTAGAAAGCTCAAGAAGAACTAAGAGGGGATCTTAGCACAATAATGGATATGCTCAAGAAACTTGACAAGGAAAAAACAGTGAAAGAAAATCCTAGCTTTCAAGAACAATCGCCAAATATGGTAGATCCTGTCTATCCTTCAGGGTTTGAGCCATGATTGAATCAACCTTCACAAGGAACTAGAGTACCAATTCCTACTCCCGGTAGATATCCTAATCTTTATCCGTGAATGACACCACACTTGCTCCAGGACAATTTCAAAATTTTGTTAATCCCATTATGATGGAAAAACCACCTGAGCCAATCTTAGTTCCTGATTTGGATGATCCCAAGGAAAGAGAAAAGCTAGGGATGCAGACACCTGAAAAGGTAGAAGATACCAGTGCCCAGAAGAAGATAAAGTTATTGGAAGAAAGGCTTAGGGCTATAGAGGGAATGAATTTTTATGGCTCCACAGATGCGGCTGACCTTTGTTTAGTTCAAGATATGGTAATTTTGCCTAAATTCAAGGTTCCTGAATTTGAAAAATATGATGGCACAAAATGCCCAATGACCCACATCACCATGTATTATCGAAAGATGGCAGCATATGCTCGAGATGAAAAGTTGTTAATACACATATTTCAAGATAGTCTTACGGGTTCTACAGCTAGATGGTATGTCCAATTAGATAGGACTCATATTCGTTCTTGATAAGAGCTTACAAAGGTATTCCTTACACAATATCGGCATGTCACGGATATGGTTCCAGATCGTCTGTCTCTTCAACGTATGGAAAAGAAAGCAATTGAAAACTTTAAGGAATATGCAAAAAGATGGAAAGACGTGGCTGCACAAGTTCAACCTCCTCTCACTGAGAAAGAAACAACCGTTTTATTTGTGAACACCTTGAAAGTACCGTACTATGAGAGATTGATAGGCAATGCAACCAAGAACTTTACAGATATGGTGATATCAGGTGAGATCATTGAAAATGCCATAAAGAATGGTAAGCTCGATGCAGGAGAGACAAGTGGAGCAAGAAAAGGTGGAGTTCCCAAAAAGAAAGAGAATGAGGCCCAAGCAGTAAACTTTGTAGGGCAACAATTCAGAGGTTTGACACCCTACTCTGTACTAGTCTATCAAACCCTTTACCCTTCTATAAACAATGTTACATCCATCCCTTATCCATATCAGCCATACCAATCACTATAATCACCAACTTATCCATCATATTTTCAGCCATCTTTTCGGACACCCACCTATTTTTATAACTGTCTTGTTGTACCTACAAGACCAGAATGGAGACCTAATAGTGGTTCAAGAGCCTCAAGAAAATACCCAAAAAAAATTCATTTTCGATCCCATTCCCATGACATACACAGATTTGTATCCCAGACTTATTGAGAAACATCTACTTGCTCCTATCATTGTTGAACCTATGAAACCTTCGTTTCCCAAATAGTATGACCTCAATTCGCATTGTGATTATCACTATGGGAATCCAGGTCATTCCACTGAGAACTGTACTGTTTTTAAGCATAAAGTATAAGGGTTAATCAATGAAAGAGTATTAAATTTTGATACCAGCCAACAAGGGACTCCAAATGTTAATGGAAACCCTCTACCAAATCATACCAGACCATTAATAAATGCTTTGGCTAATGGGCAAACAAGCTATGTGAAAAGAAAAATAGAAGAGGTCA
This sequence comes from Durio zibethinus, assembly GCF_002303985.1. Next base: position 18,847,670 of record NW_019168470.1, on the reverse strand, counting down.
AAACTCCTATGGCTAAGGTGTTTGAAGCCTTGGTCAAAGCTGACATGTTGAAGCCAATAGAACTTTAAAATTACTCTGAAGTGTTAACTCAACTGAAAACTGTAATTATCATTAAGGTGCTCTGGGGCATTCTATTGAGAATTGTCATCAATTTCGTCAAAAAGTATAAAAATTGATGGATGAGGGTCGAATGGAGTTTTATCAAAAGAGAGAAGAGTTGGTGAAAGTGTCTACCATTGATTCAAAGAATAAGTTTGGGCGTAGACCGATAACTATCTATTATGATGAGAAGCCAACATTGAAGCAAGAAAAACCCCTCTCCCGATCGGTGGTGACAATTAAAGTTCTTGGCCCTTTTTCATATCAGAATGATAAAGCAGTATCTTGGAAGTATGATTATGATGTCGTAGTCAACCCAAATGCTACCAACATAACGGGTGTAGGAGGCATAACTCGAAGTGGCAGGTGCTATACCCCAGAGGCTCTAGAAAAAGCTAAAAAGAAGAAAGCCAAGGTAGAATAAGAAAATGAAAGTCAGAGTGGTCTTGACATAACCCTAGAAAAAGAATGTCAGAAGCCAGTATCTGAGAGTGAAGCAGGTGAATTTTTGAAGTTAATAAAACATAGCAAGTATAGCGTGGTAGAATAGCTTAACAAGATGCCAACTAAAATTTCGCTATTATCATTATTGCTCAGTTCAGAGTCACATCGCAATGCTCTGCTGAAAGTGCTAAATCAAGCATATGTGTCTCACAATGCTTCTATTGAATATGTGGAACAGCTTGTTGGCAAACTGACGATTTCAAATTATATATCTTTTAAAGATGAAAAGATTCCTCCTGAAGGTAGAGGAAGTACCAAGGCTCTTCACATTACTGTGAAATGTAAAAGTCATATAATGGCTAAGGTTTTGATTGATAATGGCTCATCCATCAATGTTATGCCTGTGACTACTCTAGTCAAACTTTCTGTTGATGGATCTTATATGAAACCTAGTCATATGATAGTGAGAGCCTTTGATGGAACCAGAAGAGAGGTGCTAGGAGATATAAAAGTACCATTACAGATTGGCCCATACATTTTTAATGTGAAATTTCAAGTTATAGACATCTCTCCTTCATACAGTTGTTTATTGGGTAGACCATGGATCCATATGGTAGGTGCTATCCCATCCTCATTACATCAAAAAGTTAAATTCATTGTTAAAAGAAAGCTAACATGTGTGGCAGGAGAAGAAGATTTATTGGTAACTCAACCGATAAACACTCTTTATGTGGAATCAATAGATGAAGCTTTAGAATGCTCTTATAAATCCTTCGAGATTGCCAATGCAACATATATAGCTAGAAGATCTAAATTGTATTCATCACACTTATCTACGACTACTAAAATGGTAGTCAAACAGCTTACCAAGATGAGATGGTGACCTGAAGTCAGACTTGGGAAGAACCTACAAGGAATTACGAAGCCATCGACCATATATGAAAAGAGAGACAAGTTTGGCTTGGGATATAAGCTGACAAGAGGGGACAGAGTAAGAATGGTGAATGAAAAAAAAGATAAGAGGATAGCTAATCTTAAGGGATATGAACCGGAGTCAGAGCCCATAGTCATTCCACACTTTTATGATTCTTTTCACTCGGGAGGATACATTTATCCAGATTTATAGAGAGCCTCAAGTGCAAGATTTGTGGAAAAATTTTCAGAGCTGGCCATTCAAATGGTGGATGATGGAGAAAAGAAAAGTCGAAGTGAAGAGCTGTTCGTGTACCCTTGTCCTTCAGATTTTAAGTTGGATAATTGGAAAGTTACAGAGCTACCTATTGTTTTTAAAACTTTGGAAAAGTAATGTGAAACTTTAAATCCCTAATTACTTTCTACAAGTATTAGGAGATCTTTTATGGTGTGTTTATGTTTGTCATTTTAATAAAAGACTTAGAAGATGCATCCATATTTCTTCTATTATTTTCATCTTTTACTTTTCATTCTTTTCTTTCCATCATTTTCTTGCCATTCTATTTTTTGTGTGCCAATAATCTCTTCATCCTACCCCTTTGTAGGGTTCCAAACAATGAACACGAAGATAATCATGGCAATAATCTCAGATTTGATTTTGAAAACTTAATTCATGTTGATGAATTTGATAATGAAAAAGATTCAGATAACTACACACTACATCATGATTTGTTAAAATTAATAGAACATGAAGATAAGCCAATTGAATCCCATCAGAAAATCACCAAATTAGTGAATTTGAGAGATGGTGAAAATAAAAAAAAGTATGTCTCTTTTACCAGCTGAAAGACAGAAGCTAGAAGAGTTGTTCCGAGAATATGTAGATGTGTTCGCATGAACTTACCAGGATATACTAGGACTTAGCACTGATATTGTAGAGCACAAGTTACCTTTAAAATCAGGATGTAAGTCGATGCAGCAAAAGCTAAGGCGCATGAAACCAGAGATGTTGTTGAAAATTAAAGAGGAAGTGAAGAAATAATTCGATGCTAGATTTTTGGAAGTGGCAAAATATCCTGAATGGGTAGCCAACATAGTGTCAGTTCCTAAGAAAGATGGAAAAGTGAGAATGTGTGTCGATTATCGAGACTTGAATAGGGTAAGCCCTAAGGATAACTTTCTTCTACCTCACATCGATACTCTAGTAGATAATACTGCTAGGCACTTCACATTTTCTTTTATGGATGATTTCTCAAGCTATAATCAGATCAAGATGGCCCAAGATGATATAGAGAAAACCATATTTGTGATCATGTGAGGGATATTCTATTACAAAGTCATGCCTTTTGGGTTGAAAAATACTGGTGTCACTTATCAAAGAGTAATGATAACTCTTTTTCATGACATGATGCACAAAGAGATAAAAGTGTATGTGGATGATATGATCGTAAAATCTCATGAAAGAGAAGATCATATAGTCAATCTCAAAAAGCTATTTGACAGGTTGAGAAAATTTCAGCTAAAGTTGAATCCTGCTAAATGTGCATTTGGTGTCAATCAGGAAAACTATTGAGCTTTGTGATTAGTGAAAGAGGATCGAAGTTGATTCAGATAAGATAAGAGCCATCCAAAACTTATCTCCTTCTCATACCTCAAAAGAAATGTGAGGCTTCTTAGGGAGATTAAATTATATTGCTCGCTTCATCTCTCAACTCACTTATAAGTGTGATCCTATTTTCAAGCTTCTCAGAAAATATGATCCTGGAGAATAGAATGATGAATGCCAAGAAGCTTTTGATAAGATCAAAGAATACTTATCAAATCCACCTATGTTGGTGCCACCAATGCTAGAAAAACCTTTGATTTTGTACTTGACAGTGCATGAAAATTCAATAAGATGTGTGCTGGGGCAAAGAGATGAAACTGATAAGAAAGAACGAGCAATTTACTACTTGAGCAAGAAGTTCACTGATTATGAGTCAAAATATTCACCATTAGAGAAGATGTGTTGTGCATTAACCTGGATAGCTCGAAGGCTTAGACAATACATGCTTTATCACACTACTTGGCTCATAGCAAAGCTGGATCCTATTAAGTATATCTTTAAAAAGCCCTCATTGACAGGAAGAATAGCACGGTGGCAAGTTATGCTTTCAGAATATGATATCATTTACGTGACTCAAAAGGTAATTAAAAGGAGTGCAATAGTTGAATTCCTTGCTGATCGTGCAGTCGAAAATTATGAGCCAATGAAATTAGATTTTCTTGATGAGGATGTGATGGCCATTGAAGAAAATGAACCTGTTGAAAAATCATGGAAGATGTATTTTGATGGAGCTGTTAATGCTTTGGGTCATGGTATTGGGGTAATTTGGATATCTCCTGATGGACATTATTACCCCATCACAGCCAGATTAAATTTTAATTGCACAAACAATGTGGCTGAATATGAGGCCTGTGTTATGGGTCTACAAGCAGTAATTGAAAAGAATATCAAAGTGTTAGATGTGTTTGGAGATTCAACTCTAGTTATCTATCAGTTACGAGGTGAATGGGAAACAAGAGACTCTAAGTTGATTCGGTACCATAACTACATCTCTGAGTTAGTCAAGCAATTTAAAGAAGTTCAGTTTGAGCATCTACCTAGAGAGAAAAACCAAATTGCTGATGCACTGGCTACTCTAGCTGCAATGATCAAAATAAATGCAAATACTGAAATCCAACCCATCAAGCTGGATGTGAAAGATGTACCAACACATTGTTCAGGTGTTGAAAAAGAAATTGATGGAAGGCCATGGTATCATGATATCATGCAATACATTAAAAGCCAGCAATACCCAGAACATGCAACAGAAAATGATAAGAGGACTATCAGAAGATTGGCTATGAGTTTCTTCATTGATGGAGATATCCTTTACAAAAGAGGTCGAGATCAAGTGCTCTTAAGATGTGTAAATGCAGCTGAAGCAAAGAAGATTATTGAATATGTGCATGATGGAGTTTGTGGGGTGCATGATGAAGTTTGTGGGGCACATGCAAATGGTCATATGATGGCTAGAAAAATTATGAGGGTTGGCTATTATTGGTTGACAATAAAGGGAGATTGTATTGATTATGCTAGGAGATGTCATAAATGTCAGATTTATGCTGACAAGATTCATGCTCTGTCATCAACATTACACGTTTTGGCTCCTCTGTGGCCATTCTCTATGTGGGGCATGGATGTCATTGGTCCCATCACTCCAAAAGCTTCGAATGGGCATAGATTCATTTTTGTGATGATTGATTACTTCATCAAATGGATAGAAGCTGTATCATATGCTAGCGTGACCCGATCTGTGGTATGTAAGTTCATAAAAAGAGAGATAATATGCAGATATGGGCTTTTAGAGACAATTATTTCTGATAATGCCAAAAACTTGAACAACAAAATGATGAATGAAGTATGCACTCAGTTCAAGATTCGTCATCGTAATTCGACACCATATCGTCCGAAAATGAATGGGGCCAGTGGAGGCTGCGAATAAGAATATCAAAAGAATCCTGAAAAAATGACTAAAACTTACAAAGATTGGCATGAGAAGTTACTTTTTGCTTTGCATGCTTATAGAATATCAGTCCAAACATCTACTAGGGCCACACCATTCTCTTTGGTATATGGAATGGAAGCTGTGCTACCAGTCGAAGTGGAAATTCCCTCACTGAGAATCCTGATGGAGGTAGAGTTAGAGGAAGCAGAATGGGTTTGAAATCGCTACGAACAGTTAAACCTCATCGAAGAGAAAAGATTGTCAGCACTTTGTCATGGTCAATTATATCAAAAGAGGATGATGAAAGCACATGACAAGAAAACTTGTCCCCGTTGCTTTAGGGAAGGAGACTTAGTGCTAAAAAGAATCCTTCCAAATCAACCTGATAATCGGAGGAAATGGACACCAAATTGGAAAGGCCCGTATGCGGTGAAAAAAGCATTTTTCTAGTGGGGCATTGATTTTGGTAGAAATGGATGGAGGTGATTTGCCTACCCCAATAAATTTAGATGTTGTGAAGAAATATTTTGCTTAAAAAAAGTAAAAAAAAAAGAGAAAAAAATGATGATGACTTATCTAAGCTGAAAACCTGAAAAGGCGGCTTGGATGTGAAGCAAAAGCATCATCAAGAAAAGATCCCACAATGCAGGGGCAAGTGTAGTTTGACGAACTCTGAATGATCAAAGAAGTCATCTGATTTAGTTTTAGAGAAAGAATCTGAGAATATTTTGTTCATGATTATCTTGTGATCATTCTTTTGACACTTTTGTTTCAACTCAAACACTTTGACATGCACTTGTTATCAGCCATATGAAATACATTATCTTTCCTTTGAAAATAAAGCCTATCCTTTCTTTTATCCTTATCTGATATTTTTTTTGTCCATCGTGCAAGTGAATAAGAGAAATGTGTGATTGCATTTTATTTGTCTTGAACTTAAAATGATGAAAAGAAAAACAAACATGAAAGATCTCAACATTACTTTTAAAGTTGACAAAGGCAAATGAAAAAGGATGAGAAAAGCATGACAAGACATTGATGTTGCAGACTTTTGAAGAAAAAAAATATTGTGGTCAGATGTTGAGAACAGATTGGTCATATAAGAATTTGATAAAAGAAGCCAAAAGTGAGAGATTTCGAGAACCTTTTTACTACAATGAATGATTTTGATTGCATTACATGCATTGCATTATGAGCACTCAGTACATGCATCCATGATAAGTTGTAACAAAGATAGAAATTTTCCATTTCTTAATGAAAAACAAGATTTTGGTAAAGACAATGATCAAACAAAAGAATTCAAAAGAGGAAATTTAATTGTTCAAAGATGAGAACTCAAATTTGAAAACAAGATAAAATTTTAAAGTTGTTGAGCCTCTGCTGAGAGGAGCTTTTCAAGAGAATTTTAAAGTTGTTGAGCCTCTGCTGAGAGGAGCTTTTTCAAGATGAATTTTAAAGTTGTTGAGCCTCTGCTGAGAGGAGCTTTTCAAGATGAATTTTAAAGTTGTTGAGCCTCTGCTGAGAGGAGCTTTTTCAAGAGAATTTTAAAGTTGTTGAGCCTCTGCTGAGAGGAGCTTTTCAAGAGAATTTTAAAGTTGTTGAGCCTCTGCTGAGAGGAGCTTTTCAAGATGAGATTTTAAAGTTGTTGAGCCTCTGCTGAGAGGAGCTTTTTCAAGATGAATTTTAAAGTTGTTGAGCCTCTGCTGAGAGGAGCTTTTTCAAGAGAATTTTAAAGTTGTTGAGCCTCTGCTGAGAGGAGCTTTTCAAGATGAGAATTTTAAAGTTGTTGAGCCTCTGCTGAGAGGAGCTTTTCATGAGATTTTAAAGTTGTTGAGCCTCTGCTGAGAGGAGCCTTTTCATTAGATTTTAAAGTTGTTGAGCCTCTGCTGAGAGGAGCCTTTTAAACTTTCAAAAATATCGATTGAACCTCTGTTGAGAGGAGCCCTTTTCTGTCGAACCAAAAAAATTTTTTTCTCAATGTTTCATCTCTCCAAACAAAATGGTTGTTTATTTGTCTTTGCCTTATTCTTGTTTCACAAAAATAGGCAAAAAGGGGCAACTGTAAACATCATTTTTTTAATTATTATTATTATTATTAGTTTTTCTTCTTCTCTTTCTTTTCTTCCCATTTCTGCGTTTGTCTTCTTCTTTCTTTCTTTTTCTTTTTTTTTCAACCTTATCTGGTTTAAATCTAGTGCATTAAATGCATAATTCCTGAAGTCAAAAGCACCATCGATAGCTGCCAACAACTGACAAGCCACCAATCACGGACGGTAGGTGTGATTTTTCAGTTGAAAAATGAGATTCGAATCCCAAAAAATCTAAGATTTGAATCCTAACAAGCTCTATAAATAGAGCTTGCAAACCAGACCAAAGAAGGAACGGAAGCAAAACGGCAAAAAAAAAAGACAGATTCTGTTGAAAAAATTTTGCAAAAACAAAGCAAGGAAACCCAGCGTAAAAAAAGCCACCTACACAAAAAAAGAGATCAGTTAATTCTGTCCACCAAAAAAAAAGAGAGAGAGAAAGGAGACCAAAACTTTGAGCCCCAATCTACGTTGATCGGGGTTTTTTTCGGTAAAAAAGACACCGGATCTGGAAAGATCGCATCGAAAAAAATTTTCAGAAGTATTTTCACCTTTTTCGGTGATCGAAAACCACCGGCAGCAACTGCCGGCAGCGAGCCAGACGGCGGTCGGTACGGTGATCAGACGACTGGCTGGCGGACCTCTCCCCCAACTCTCTCTCCCTCTTTCCTTTTTTTTTTTTTTTTCTAAAACAGAAACCAAATGAACCAAAAAAAAATCTTCAGCTATATATAATAAAGCAAAAACTCAAAACGACGTCGTTTCAACCAAGGAGGATCCACGCGTCAACCCGCGACCTGACCCGGGATCCGCGCACCCGACCCGTGACCTGCTTTCTTCATAAGCCTCTGACCGGTCTGACTGGATTGGAACCGAACCACCCAGACCGAACCGAATCAGTACTGAACCGCCCAGACCGAGCCGAATCGCCGGACCGAACCGCCTGTCCAACCAAACCGCACGTTGACCGGACCGTTGATCGGTCCGATTCAGGTAAAAAAAACCTTTTTTTATTTTTTTATATATTATTTTATTAATATTTATGTATGTTAAAATATTTATATTTGTTAGATTAAATGATGAAATTGTGATTAAATTTTTTTTATGTAATTATGTTAATAAACTTTAAAAACAATAATATAAAAATAAATTTAATAATAATATTAAAGAAATAAAAAATGAAAGAAAAATGAATTTTTATCCGACGATGAGATTCAAAGGTATTTCGAGTAGTGATGCCTACGAAATCTTTAGGTGAGAAGATTTTTTTAAAATACTACCAGCGTATTGGAGTATTTATATAAAAATTTTCAATACAGTAAAAATTTTCTTTTTTAATAATAAATAAAAATTGATTAATAAATTAAAAATAAGTAATAAAAATAGGAAGAAAAGAAATTTAATCAAATGATGGGATTCTAAAAGTATTTCGAGTAGAGATGCTTTAAAAAATCTCTAGGTGAGAAGATTTTTTGTAAAATATTACCAGCGTATTGGAATATTTATAAAAAATCTTCAACATAATTAAATTACTTTTTCTTCAAAATTTCAATTAAAAAAATTAATAAAATAATTAATAAAATTTTTGAATGAGAATAAAATGTGTGCATAAACACGAAAATATTTTGCATGGCATGCATGATATAATTTCTTACGAAAAGTAAATTTAGACCTCTAAAGATGAGATTCTAAAAATATTCCGAGTAGAGATGCTTTAAGAAATCTCTAGGTGAGAAAGAGTTCTTTTAATGTTACCAATGTACTGGAACATTTTAAGAATTATTTTAATAAAAAAGTTTTAATTTATTTTTCTCGAGAAATAAATTTTTTTTTAAACATGACATTTTCTTACGAAAAATAAATTCGAGCCTCCAAAGATGAAATTCTAAAAGTATTCCGAGTAGAAATGCTTTAAAAAATCTCTAAGTGAGAAAGAGTTCTTTTAATGTTATCAACGTACTGAAACATTTTAAGAATTATTTCAATAAAAAGGTTTTGATTTATTTTTCTCGAGAATAATTTTTTAATAAATAAAAATTTAAAGAAATTATTTTTCGAATACTGAAAATAGGACTGTTTGTATCAAAATCAAAGGATAACACGTTGTTAATTGGTATCGTTTTTAACGGGCGTTGTGGGGGTGCTAATCCTTTCTCAAGCGTAACCGACTCCCGAACTCAGACTATTTCGCAGATCGTAAAATTATCTTTTTAATAAATTTTAATTAATTTTAAGATTTCATTAAAAGGGTATGTTTTAATAGGTGGCCAATCGCACCTAATCAAAAAAGATTGGTGGCGACTCCTTTATTTTTTATTTCGTTTCCAAATTCGTCGGACGGACACAAAATCATTACGACACAGGACTTGGCCAACTAATTCCCTTAGTTTGGTTACCTTGATACTTTGCTAGGATAATTATCCTTCAAAGAGGAAAGGAACAAAACAGGGGAGATAAGGCTAACGGAGGAGCTATCGCTGGTATTTTTGAGGATACGTTTGCATGGGAAATTTGAAGAGGAATTTCATTTTAATTAGGATTTCAAGATTCTAATAATCAATTGATGACTTGTTTCATAATTTAAAAGTATGAATTTAAAAAATTAATGAGAATTTTAAGCATGACATTGGAGACCTTAAATCTCCGTCTCAAAATCCACCTAAATAAGTTTTTTTTTTTTTTTTTTTTAATTCTCATTCAACCAGTTCAAAAATGTGGAAGTAGACAGTCAAATAGACTGGATAACCCATAACATGGCACGTTTTGACATTATATGAGTTATACTTGACACAACCCATTACCATAAGTTATATCAGACACGATTCATATATTTATGCTATGATAACTTAAAGATTTTAAATCTATTGAGCTAGCACGGCACAATCCAACAAGAACTAGTGTCAGCATATGGCACATGGGCTGACATGATATATAAGCATTAATGTATCATGTTGTGTTGACTCATAAATAGTATAAATGAGTTTAATTTGTTGATCTTTTGTTAAATTTTATATTGTTTTTATCATATGATGGATGATTTTTTATCCTTTTTTATACTTTATGTTAGTAATTTATATAAATTACATTGTAGTATATAATTTACTTATAAAATATTTAAATTATTAGTAAATAAAATTTTAATTTTTCATTTTGATTTATCATTTTCTAAAAAACTTATAACATGTATATTACTTATAAATTAATTATAAAAAAACAAAAAATAAGACCAAAAAAGTTATATAAATAAATCATCATATGAGAAAATAAAAAATAAAATGATAACGTGATATCTATTTTTTTAATTTAGAGATATAATACTAATACTTGTTAATTTTCACGTACTATTTTGGTGGATTCTTTTAACCTTTACTCATAAACATAGATATTTTGTCGAACAATATAAATTATGTGGCTTATGTATTAAATTTATATATTAGTTTTTAAAGACTTTTGAAAAACAAAGAAATTTTTTTTTAAATTATAAAAATTTAATAAACTATTAATGGGTTGTATTTGACTTGATACTACACGAAGAATAATCCTAGGTTAAGGAGGAATCAACTTACATAAAAAGGTTTTACCATTGATTTTAATATATTTGAGGGAAGAGATTAAATCATTTTTTTCTCTTTTTTACTTGTCTCTTTTATCCCTTAGCCTATTAAAATTAATGATTAAAAAATTACATACAACTTTTTTAATTTTATACCAAGTAAATTGATCATTTCTTGTATATATATAAAAGAATAATCAACTATACATTTATAAACAAACATAACTTTAGATAATTTATATTTTAATGAATGAAGACAGCTAGAATAGTATGTCACTGTCACCAATATTAAATATTTAGTGCACCCAAATTATTACAAAGGCTTTTGTATTTTGCGCAAGGCAATTAGGTGTTTTTTTTTTTTAATTTAATTCAAATGTATTTTGCTGGTGCAGCTTACCCATTATGGGCGGACTAGATTATAAAATCTAATCAAATTATAATAATGGTTTCTATATTTAAATAAAATAAAAATTTTATTTTTTTATTATAATTCATAAAAATATAGTTAAAATATTATTTTAATTTGATAATATTAATTTAGTCACTAATTTCATCAAATTTTTTATCATTAAAAAGTTCAATGTAGTCATTAATTTAATGATTTAAACATTGACCTTGCTAACATATAATATGGATTAATGTAATCAGTTATCAAATTATGTAAATGGTCTATGTACTCATATGAAATTTAAATTTTAATACCTTGAATATAATTTATAAAAATTCCATCCTTGTACAAATTAAATATGATAATGTTGATCAAATTACTAATACAATCAATCACTCTTTGATAACTTTGCTTATGCAATTGTTGTCTCTTTAGAAAACATTTGAGAATTAAAAAATTCTGATAAATTCAAAAAGAAAATATCTAAAAATTAAATAAAAATAAAAATATTATTTTTTTATGCTTTTCAAATTTTTTACAAAACATTAGATTTAATTTTTTCCAATATTTTAATTTTTCTAAAAAATCATAATTCTTGAATTTTATATAAAAAAAAAACTATGGCTTTAATTTAAAAATTTTCAAATTTATGAATTATTTATATTTATATTTTTAAAATATTAAATTTAGTTTTCTTAAAAATAATAATTTTTTATTTTTTAAAAACTCATTATTAATTTTTAAAAGATAAAATTTCAATTTTTAGAACATATCAATTTTTTAAAATATTAAATTTAATTTTTCAAAAATATTGGTAAATATTTTTAAAAAATTATAAAAATTGAAATTATTTTTAAAAGAAATGAAATTTGATTTTTCAAAAAAAATTCAAGAAATATTAATTTTAGAAAAATTAAAATATTGAAAAAATAAAATTAATATTTTGAATATTAGAAAAATCTAAATAACTCAAAATTTTAATTTCTTTTTAAAATTTGAAATCCACTTGTTAAAATATTTAAGAAATATTATTTTTTAAAAGTTAAAATATTTGAAATAAATAAAATTTAATGTTTTTAAAAATCCTAAAAAAATTCAATTTGTTTAATTTTTCTGGGACTTTTTTTAATTTTTTAGATTTTAAATTTTTTTAAATATCACATGTTTTTTTTTTAAAAGTACCACGTTATGTTATCCAAAGTTAATGGAAAGTAATTTATCCGGTAGTAATTAGATCAACATTATCATTTCTAACTTAAATGAGGACAAGATTTTTATGAATTATAATAAAGAGATTATAATTTAAATTTCATGTAAATATATATATCATTTGTATTATTTGACAACTAATTTTTATTCATATGTGTTGTTATATTAGTAAAGTCAATATCGAATCGGTAAAGTCAAGACCATGTTAGTAAAGTTAAATCTCATATTATCAAATCAACACTACATCAACATTTTTAATG